>CATIWK010087085.1:0-16081 GCA_949634005.1 Mallotus japonicus
GCTTCGTTGAACACATGATAGGAAACTTGGGGGATTTGAAGAAAAAGATCAAAAGATTCACTAATTTATTAGTAATAAAGCTGATAAACAAAAAAACTAAAGGCAAATAAGAAACTATGATGGTGGTTTTTGGCCAAAAAAGGCCAAAAACCACCTAAAACCTAAACCCACTGGTTTTTCAAAAACAACAGGCTAGGCATTAGAGAGAGAAGGTCTCACTTCTCACTAAAACTTTCCCCCTTTTTGAGTTCTTTATTATTGATTGATATATTTCCTACAAAAAATAAAAAGTAGACGAAAATAAATATAATAATTGCTGGCTACGCTCTAGCCAAATAGTTAAAGCTTTAGTATAGATATTATATGAATATTACGAAATTTTGGATTTAAGATTTTGTACCCTTTTATTGATGTTTTTCCTCCCCATTGTATGTATGATAAAAAAAAATATAATAATTTACATAATTTATGATAAAAAAAATTTACGTTTACGTCCACATCCCAACTTAAAAAAAAAAAGAATAATAATAATGATCATCAATTATCTAAACATTGCATCAACATTTCCATTAAATAGGGTCTGGAGTCAGTGTCACTAGGGCTGAGCACGGAACGGAAAAAATACCGAACCGAACCGAAAAGACAAAAAAATTAACCGAACCGTTACTATTTAATCCCGAACTGAACCGAACCAAATTTTTATGAATAATTTGGTACGGTAGTGGATATTTATAAAAACTGAACAGATAACCGTACCGAACCGTACTGAAACCATACTGAACCGAAAACCGAATTAGTACCGAATATTAATTCAATAAATAATACATAGTTATTATAGATAGTAGTGAACTTAACTATATACTTTTGATTATATTATCAAGTAATATAATTATGTTTAATAATATATGATAAAAATTAATAGTTTTGTTGTGTTTAAAATATAATAAATAAATTGTTAACAAAATATTTATATTAATTTTATTATTATTTATAGACCAAGGAAAGGATCATTGGCTACTATTACTACAACTATTATTATTATTCAATTAACAAGTAAAAATGTGAAATATCTATTATAATTTGAACTTAAAATATAAAAACAAAAAATTCACATTGTATAGTTTCAAATAATTCAATTAACAAATAAAAACGTGGACTGTTCATTATAGGGTTGGCAATTTGTGATATGACCCTTTTACACGATACGACACGACACGACCTGTTCCTATATAGTTTTGGAGAAATATTATTTTCTATAATATATTACTAATATATACTAATATTGTTATTCGTATTATGTATAAATTATTTATACTAATTAAAGATAATTTAAATACTAATTGGATGTTATATAACTTTAGTATCAATTAACATCAATAATTAGATTTACATTAAGTAGTTATCAATTAGATTTATATCTAGTATTTAAAATACTATATAGTACTAATTTATTATTAAGTTAGATTTTCGTAAAACAGAGTAAGAATCACATATTTACATTAAAATTATATGAATTTCATTAAATTAGTATTGATGTTATGATTAAAATTTTAGTTTTAAGTTTTGATATTAACCTAATTTTGTTTTAAGATTTGATATAATATTAATCTAATATAATATTAATATAAATATAATATTACCATAATTTTATTAAAACTAATATAAAAAAAATCAATTGTATCACAAAGGGTATATATATATATATATATATGAATGTATGTTAGTTAATTTTTTTATATTGTTTTATTTTTTTAGAGCTTTCATATCGTCAATTTGTTCATTATTGAAAATTTATAATGTAAATTTATTTATTACATAAATTCCCAAAAACCATACCGGATATTAGGTACTAGTACTGAGATTTTTATTTTTAAAAATCTTAAAATATAGTACGGTTCCGGATATTTTAAATATCCGGATTTACCCGAACCGTGCTCACCCTAAGTGTCACAACTTTTGTGTTGCCTTAAAAAAAAAAAAAAAAAAAAGCATTTGTGTTCAGCATTTCACGATAATATGTGATGGAAAAACTTGCACGTATGCTGTTGGGTTGAGTTCATATTCATCATCAATCCCCAAGACCATTTGCAACTACCAAAAGCAACCCAGAATTTTTCTAAAAGAGATGGTATTCAAAGGAAAAAATTGGAGATACTTAAAAATTAATTAAAACATAAAGAAAAATTATTTTTTTTAAATAAAAGACATAATTTTTTTAAATTTTTATTATTTTGTAATAGTGATAATAAAATTACTTTAAAGTATATAATAAATTGAGTTATAAGTTGTGCTCTTTTGTATTGTGATATTTTAAGAAAATTTTTTATTTCTTTTCATTTTTTTCAAAAAATTAATTTTCTTTATATTATTGATTAATATTTTTAAAAATCTCTAACATTATTTTTTTCTCAATTTCATTTTATTTTTTATTTTTAATCTTTATTAGAAAATTTTTAAATAATTTGATTGAAAGTTGAGAAGCGAATTTTAAAAAATTAATTAGATTATAAATAATGTAAAGATATCATAAGATTTTTTATTAAAACTTATAAAAATATTTCAAAATTAATTTTTAAAGTTATTTTAAAAAGATATCATAAGATTGACATTTAAACTTTTTAATATATTTTATTAAAAAAGAGAAATTTTTAATAAATAAGTTTATTTTAAAAAAATTCTAAAATAAATTTTTAAAATAAATTTATATCCTTATTTAACCGGACTTGTTCTTTCGTTTAATTTTTTTTGTTCTGCATCTCATACTCACCTGCAATTCATTGTTTTCGGTGAATCAATAAAACTGATTCTTGTGTGATGCAAGCTGCGATCACTATTGTAGGAGGTGCCCTCCTCTCTGCTTCATTTCATGTCCTTATTGACGAGTTGGCCTCCCATGACTTGCTCGGGTATGCAATGTAAGCGAAAGAGATGTCGTAGATGAACTCAAGAAGTGGGAAATTATGTTGAAGAAAATTAATCTAGTTCTTGATGATGCAGAGGAGAAGCAGATGGCTAATCCATTGGTCAAGCTATGGTTCAGCGAGCTCAGGGACTTGGCTTATGATGTTGAGGACATTCTTGATGAGTTTGCTACTGAGGTTCATCGACGCAAGTTGGAGGATGAACCTATAGCGATCACAAGTAAGTTCAGGAAACTCATACCCACCTACTGTAGTGGGCTAAATTTTAATACTTTAAGGTTCAATGCTGAAATGGTTTCCAAGATCAAAAGCATCACGGCTAGATTCTATGAAATCATCAAACAAAAAAATGCGTTGCCTTTAGTTGAGGGTGGTAGAAGGGAGATAGGAGAAAGACCAGCCACAACCTCTTTGGTGAATGAATCACAGATTTTTGGCAAAGAGAAAGATAAAGAGGCAATAGTTGAAATACTGCAAGCTGGGGCCAGTGATGCAAAACTCTCTGTAATTCCCATAGTTGGCATGGCGGGTGTTGGGAAATCAACTCTTGCTTAGCTCATCTATAATAACACTACATTGGAGTTTGATTTAAGAAGTTGGGTTTCTGTTGGTGAAGATTTGATGTTCTAAGGATTGCCAGAATAATTCTAGAGGGCAACGACAATAAGGACTTAAATTTGGTTCAGTTAAAATTGAAGGAGAAGCTATCTTTGAAAAAGTTTTTTATCATCTTGGATGATGTATGGACTGAAAAATATAAAGCCTGGACTTATCTTTGTGCCCCTTTCACGGTTGGGGCACAAGGAAGCACTCTCATTATTACAACTCGCAGCCAAAGTGTTTCAGCAATGATGGGCTCTATTCTAGCTTATAATCTTTGAGAGTTAGGATATCATGATTGTATGTCAGTGTTTGTGAATCATACTCTAGGAGCTAAAAATTTTGCTGAACACATGGATTTGGAAGAATTAGGTACAAGTATTGTCAAGAGATGTCAGGGGCTATCTTTAGCGGCCAAAGCTCTTGGGGGTCTGTTGCATGGTAAACCAGATCCTAGTGTTTGGATGGAAGTTTTAAGGAGTGAAATATGGGATTTATCATATGATAAAAGTAATATACTTCCAGTGTTGAGGTTGAGTTATTTTCATCTTCCATCTCATCTAAAACATTGCTTCGCTTATTGCACTGTTTTTCCAAAGGATTATGAGTTTGATGCAAATGAATTGGTTTTGTTATGGATGTCTGAGGGTTTTTTTATATCAACCAAAGAAAATAAAGCAAATGGAGGAACTAGGCCATCAATATTTTCATGATTTGTTATCAAGATCATTTTTTCATTTATCAACCTGGGGTGAATCAAAATATGTTATGCATAATCTAATGAATGATTTAGCTCGGTATGTTAGCACAAGGACATGTTTTCAGTTGGGTGATAAATTAGAGGATGAACAATTATATCCAATGGTTCGTAATTTGTCGTTCATTCGTAGTGAATTTGTTACTTGGCAGGAATTTGAAGTCTTTCTGAAAATGAAGAGTTTACTCACGGTCTTACCATTGCCTATCTTGGCACACAGTGGGGGATATTATCGCTTGATTAGTACAAAGGTGTTGTATGTTATGTTGATTCTGCAAGTGCACGGGTCGAACAAGTAATATAGAAGTGAGTAGAGTATCGTCTCCACAGGGATTGAGGACTAAACACCTATTAGCTTTAGTTTAATATGTTTGGAGCTTGCAAATGGAATTTTAATAAAATAATAAACACACTAGATAATAAACAAATAATAGAATGAAAATTAAACTATAGTTAACTAATTAACAAAGAGATGAATTAATGGGAAAACATATTGTTGGGGAAATTGTACACCACATTATCATTAAGCCAAATAATAGATTAGTTCAATATCTATTGCACACCTCAAGCTTTTATAAACCGAATTAACAATCTCTCTCTGGCAATGCTAATCTCACTAACAAGCATTAATTAACTCTCAAAATATGGCTTAACTCTCATCATCACCATAAATCAAGTAGACAACATCAAACTTGAAAGGCAACAAGCAAACTTATGGAGGATTAGATCTACTCAAGCTTTCTTAAGTCATTGATAAATCTAACAAGTATTTGTGGGTCTATTGAATCCATTGTTTCTTAATACATAGATTCAAGCAAGGGTTGCATATGGCCATAATACAACACTCAACATGCTTAACAAACACAATATGCAAATTATAAACAAGAACAAAATCTATTAAATGAACTTAAATCAAATGGGTTTCCAAAATTCCAACAACAATAATAAACTTAGCCAAACATGGCTCTCAAATCCATCATTCAATATTCAATACAACCCAAGAGATTAAGAAAATGAAAATTAAAATAGGAAGTGAAGAGAAATTGTTATCAAGAAGCTTTGGATCTTCAATGGAGGCTCTTCTTGCTTTCTCCTTCTTCTCTCTCTTGATTGATCTTTTTAATGTATTCTTCTCTCTCCCTAAATTAGGTTTTCGGTCCCTCTTTTATAGTCTTCTTAAATGACCCTTGAATCCCCTCGAGTTACTGTTTCACGAGTTACTGTAGTAATGTTACTGTTCATCGTCACTGTAGCGATCGCTACAGTAGCTTCAATTGCTATAAATCTGGGATCGCAACAGAAGCCCAGCTCTGTAAATATACTATATTTTTGCTTCTTTTCACCACCAAACACCTCCAAAACCTCTTTTCCCTAGAAAAACAAAACAAAATATAAAAGTATCTATTTCTATATGCTTTTCTATACTAAATGCTATCTAAAATGCACAAATGAATGCAAATTAAGGTCCTAAAACTATGCATAATTTGACACCAACACTGTATGAGTTGGTTCCAAAGTTAAAATTCTTGAGAACATTATCACTAGCTGGCTATCATCCTGTTTATGAATTGCCAAGTTCTATTGGAGCCTTGAAGCATTTGAGATATCTTGACTTATCTCACACTGGAATTAGAAGATTGCCTGAATTCGTTGCTGCCTTATTAAATTTGCAAACATTAAAATTATGTAGGTGTCATGATCTTACTGTGTTACCCTCAGACATAGGCAATCTAGCAAACTTGTATTGCCTTGATATTAGAGGCACATCTAGTTTGCGAGAGATGCCACTACATATTGGTAACTTGAAAAATCTGCACACATTGATGAAGTTTATTGTAGGAAAGGACAATGGACTGAAGTTGACATAGTTGAAGAAATTACCTCACTTACAGGGTGTGCTTTATATTGAAGGGCTATAGAATGTGATGGATATTAGCGATGCACATTTTTCCAATCTTAAAAGGAAGTAGGGCCTAGAAGAATTGAACTTGGAATGGGCATGCGACTTCAATGGTTGCAGGAATCCAAGTAATGAATAGAGATGAATATGCATAGTTGATACCCTCACTTGTTTCAGTATTAATGTAAAATTTGATGACGAATTCCCTTAAGGGGGGAAGAATGTAATAACCCAAATTTATGTGGTTATTAATATAATTATTTTTAATAATTGTTGTTGTTATTATTATTATTATTATTATTATTATTTTATCATTATCCTTATTATTATTATTGCTATTATAATTATTATTTTTGAGACCCATGTTGTTAATATTATTATTTTTATTATTGTTATAATTATTGTTAGTATTATTATTATTGATATATATATATATATGATTGTAAAAAAAAAGAGACCAGCTGTTGATGGACACGTGGGTGTCCATCACTTTATAAAAATTGGTTCTGCAGAGTGAAATACAAAGAAGCAATGAGATTTTATGGGTTCATGAGGCAAAATTACATTTTAATACCAATTCTTTTCTTTTCTTCCGTTCAACACCCAAACGACCTCCGATTGACCTCAAATTCGAACCGTAGACTCTTCTCATCCTCTTCTACGTACCGCTAGCTTTTGTTTCGCGAAAAAACTTCCAGATAATGCCCAAAAATGTGAAGAACAATCGGCCTTCTTTTGTCAATTCTGCACTATTCCGGCAGGTTTCAGGCGATGGGGTTGCCTCCATTTCGTCGCTCTCGTTGTCAGGAGTCTATTTGTATTGACCACACATTCGATCTATGTCGGTAGAATATTTGACGAATATTTTTAGGTAAATTCGGTTTATATTCCAATTTTATTATTCAATGTATATTTTGGGTTGTTTGAAGCTATTTTTGTATTCTACTAATTATTAGGAACATTTTGGTATATTCAGTTTTGTCGGTTGTTGTGTTTTTTCAGTGAGGATACGACGGGTCCCACCTGAAAATACAGTGGAATTGGGACGGGTCCATAAAATTATGGAATTATTTTTATAAAATATAATAAATTATGTTGATCAATTTCCGTAATTGGACTGAAGTCCAATTCCTCACGGATTTTGAAAAATAAATTCTGGAAAGTTTGCGGTGAAAATTAGTTAATTTCCATTTAAATTAGTTTAATTGTCGGAGATAAATCCATTTAGCCGCAAAAGTCATAATTAGGATATTTCTAAGCCCATTTTATAAATTCCTTGATTTTTATAATTTTTCTGAAAATTTGGAGAATTTTTATGAATTTTATTTATTATGCATAAGCATGTTTTAAATAAATATTATTTATTTTAGAGAGTTTCGGAGCATGAGTCATCGCATTTGGGCAGCCGAGGACACGTCAGCCGGCACGCTCCACTTATGAGTTAACTTTATAAAATGTTTGTTGAAAATTATATATATATTAGAATTTCCATGTGGTTAATATTATATTAGTTGAATATATGAATTTAATTATGTTTATGAATATTTTGCAAGCATGATTATTTATTTTACTATTTTTAAGAGCTTTGGAATGCCATATCTTGTTTCCATTTATTTTATTTTATATACGAGATACGTATGTTTTGGAGAAAATGGTAGAACTTGCTACCTAGTGGGTGTCACTAGGATCAGGTGCGCATTGGTTATGATCTTGTGTCTGTTATATATGGAATTAGCTCGGTGGAGCTTGTACTCTCGGGCAGTGATATGAATTAAGATCAGTAGAGCATGATCTCTCGGGCAGCATGTGAAGTGGCTCAATGGAGCTTGTTCTCTCGGGCTAGATTTGAGATGTAACTCAGTTGAGCTTGTTCTCTCGGGACATCAACAATGAAATAAGTTATTGGACTGCAGCTGTAACTCGGTTGAGCTTGATCTCTAGGGACGATAGTCATTTGGATTCAAAAGAGCCTAAAGGCTGTTAGAGTTGATGGTTTACGATTCTACCATGTTTTTTCTACCAATGATTTTAATATTATATGATTCATATGAGAATGTCATATATATAAGTGATTTGTAAATTTTGTAAAGGATTTTATATAAATATTATTTGAGTAAAGTTAAGGATTTTAAATATTTATATTTATTTTATTTAAAAGGGTTTTAAATAACTGTTTTAAAATCAGCATGCATTTTATAAAATTGATTTACTCAGTGCCCTCAATTTATTTTTCCCAAGATCTCACAGTCAGATTGAATCTTCTTTTCATCTGAGCCGGACTTGTTCTTCCCCGGCTATTTTATATAGGTCATGTTAATGTTTATTGTCTTATATTCGTACTCTAGACACTACAATAGTAGTTTGAACATTCGATAAATGTATTTGTAATTTGATTAATTTAAATTGGGTTTATGTATTATTATGATGATATATGTACTGAGCATATATTTTGTGTGGCGGATTTTAATGTGTTGGAGATTGACAATGGTGATGGATTATTGGAGTCGTTGTGGTGTAGTATTGATGGGAAAAAATTTAGAAGTGTTAATTTCTATTCTCCAGGTTTTGGTTTTGTCCCAGTACAAAGGAAACTCTGCCGCATTTTCTTTAAAATTTTAAAAGTGATTTAATTTTATTATGAAATTTTTTCTTAAGGCTTACTACGGGTTTCAGAAGCTTCACGCTTTCCCATTCCCTAGTGCAGGTCATGTGCCTTTGGGTTCGGGTCGTGACAGAGCCACTATTGAAGATTATCAAGCCTCTTGATAACCATTTCTATTTTGTTTTATGAATAATATTTTTGATATTCTCTTGGGTTGTTATTGAATTGAATGCTGAATATTATAGCCATGTGTGGCTAAGTTAATCTATGTTGTTGGGATTTTGGAAACCCATTTGATTCAAGTTCATGTAATAGATATTTTTCTTCTTGTAATATATTGCATATTGTATTTGTTAAGCTTGTTGTATGTTGTGTTATGGCCAAATGAAATTCTAGTCAAGATTTATGTATTGAGAAATGATAGATCTAAGAGACCCACAAATGCATGTTGGAATAATGACCTGAGAAAGCTTAATCCAATCCAATTCTCTTAAAAGTTTACTTAATGCCTTGTATGTTTGATGTTGACTTATTTTTATAGTGATGATGAGAATTAAACCATGACTTTGAGTTTCTGTTGATACATGTTTCTAGAGTTTAGCATTACTTGAGAGAGAGTGTTAAATTACTAAAGAAAACTTGAGATATGTAATTAACTTGAATAGATCTATCTTCTAACCTGATGATAATGAGGTGTATAATCTCCCAACAACATGATTTTCACATTGATTCATTTCTTGATTAGTTAGCCATGGTTAGTTTAATTTGCATTCTATTATTTGTTTGTTATTTCCATTTATTAATTATTTTATTCACATTCAGTTAGGAAGCTTTAAACAACATTAATTGGAGTTAATAGGTGGTTAGTGTCAATCCTCGTGGGAACGATACTTTACTTTCCACTTTATTACTTGTCGACCCGTATACTTATGGCATTTTACATTGCATTTGAGCGGCAACAACAACAACTTGAGATAAATCCTTTAAATTGAAATTTTGATGCACTAATAATTTGTAAAAGTGGATTAATAGTATTACAACCAAATTTAATGAATCCAAGAAAATCAACATATTTAAACTCATCAAAGAAATTATGAGATTATTAGAAAATCATGAAATTCACCATGAATTTCATGATTTTCTAAATCAAATTCAAGATTTTTAACCTTACTATCAGTCTTCTCTTCAATTTTAATACCTCTCTCCTCCTCAATCCCAATATTAATTTCATATATATTTTCTTGAACCACTAAAATTGCCTCTTTCTTTTCTTCCTCTTCTTTCCCAAATTGAATTGCAAACAAGCACTAGTTAACTTCATTGTGCAAAGTATCTTTATCATCATTCATTTTGATTTTGATTATTGGGAATGAGATTAACGATGGGTCCAACGAGGCCAACTCCTCCTCCTCATTCAATGTCATTGTTGACGTTTCTACTTACAGCAAGTATACGGGTTGATAAGTAATATAAAAGTAAGTAAAGTATTTTTCCTATGAGGATTGAGGACAAAACACCTACTAATGCTACTCAAGTTGTTTAGAGCTTACTAAATGAATATGAGTAAAGCAATTAAGAAAACTAATTAACAAACAAATAAGGAAATGTAATTAAAACTAACTATGGCTAAGAAATAAGAGTTAAATCAATATGGGAAACATGTTGTTGGGGAATTTTACACCACATTCTCATCAAGTCAAATTATAGATCGACTCAAGTTGATTGCATATCTCAAACTTCCAAGAATCATTTAGCACTCTTTCTCAAGTAATGCTAAACTCTATAAGTATGCATCAATTAAATCTCAAAATCATGGCTTAATTCTCATCATCACCATAAAAGTAAGATAATATCAAACATACAAGGCATTAAGCAAGCTTATGGAGAATTGAATTACATCAAGCTTTCTCAAGACATTGATTATTCAACATGTATTTATAGGTCTATTAGATCTACCATTTCTCAATTTATAGAACTAAAGTAGAGTTGCATTTGGCCAGAACACAACATACATTAATGCTCAACAAACACATATGCATTAAACAAAAGTAAAATCTATTAAATGAACTAGATTCAAATGGGTTTCCAAAATCCTAACAACACTAATAAAATTAGATAAACATGGCTTCTACATCCATCATTCAATATTCAATATTCAATAACAACCCAAGAGATTAACAAAATAAGTATTAAACAAGAAAGTGAGATAGAAATGGTTATCAAGAAGCTTGTGGGTCTTCAATGGTGGTTCTTCTTCTAGCTTCTTTTTCTCCTTTCTTTTTTTCCCTTTCTCTCTCTTGGTTGTTATGGATTTGTGAAATCAGAGAATCTCTCTCAAAAGTCATGGTTCTTGTCCTTTTATAGCCTCTTAGAACATCTCTTCAGCTCCCCTAGATTTGCTCTTTAAAGTTGTCCACCTCAGCATGTTTTGTGCTGGAATCGAGAAGACCACGATTGCTAAGATGTCGTGACCGCTGCAAAAGGGCTTCAACTAAAGGGGTGGCACTTGCTATGATGTCGTGCTCGCCATGGAAGGTTTGGCTGGGAAGAAACCGCGATCACTAAGATGCCGTGATCTCTACAGAACCTCGGCCTAAAATTGCTCGATTGAATTGAACATCCTGTGCTCACACTTCAACCCACGACCGTGACAATGGATATACTTTGCTTCCTCTGCTCTTTTCTTCTCCTTTTTGCTTCAAATCACCACCAAACACTTTCAAAACTTCTTTTCCCTATAAAAAAAGAACAAAATTTAAAATTATCTATTTCTATATGTTAAACTATACAAAATACAACCTAAAATGAATGAATGCATGCTAAAATGAATCCTAAAACTATATGTAATTTAGCACCAACAATCATCATTCCTATACCCTTTAACCCTTAATAACGTTTGCATTAAGTTTTCAGTTGACTCCAATTGTCATGTCATATTTTGAGGTAATTGTCACTATGCTGCAACTGTTTTCCAATGAGCATGCAAACCTTGATCATCGTCTTGGGATTGGTTACCACCACTACTACCAGTGTAAGCCATTGATTGGGAAAAATCCACTATGATACCACCTGATGTAGCGTGTAATATTAAATAATAAACATGCAATTGATTATTGAAGAAAAAAAAGCTTAATCCTGAGATTTAAAGAAAAAAAGCCTCAATCTAGAGATCCAATGAAACAGGCTTCAATCCAAAGACCCAAATATAAACAAGCACAAAGCTTAAGTTTAATTCTAAATAAAAGAGATAAAAGTCTCCCTAAACAAAACACTAAAGTACACATTATAGGAAATACAAGCCACCAAACCTAAATAAAATCCTAAATAAAGTAGGAAACTAAAATAATAACAAGATAGAAACCCTAGATAAATACAAAATTATCCCTAATTAAATAATTTTCTTAAATAACAAAACGAGAAAAAATCCAAAAACAATTAATGTAAATGTGACGCACGGCCGTGTGCATTTGATTCTCCTGAAGCCCATAGCTTTCATTTGATGCCCAAAGCTTCCACTCTTAGGCACAACTGTGTAGAGGATACGCACAGTCGTGTATGACTTTCATGCATTCATAAAATGCCCCATGTTAGTTACGCCCCTACCATAATACATAAATTTGACCTATTTCATAAACAAACATGATATGTGCATAAAAAAAAATTATGTGTATTGCAACAAAATTCAATTTAAAAATATATTATGTTTAAAGAAGAGATTTTTTCAACCTTTAATTTTAATTTCTAACATTATATTTATTATTTTGAAACCCATTTTTAGGATTGTGTATATTTAATAGCATTTGAAATTGAGAGCTTGTTCATTACATTATTGCATGAGTTAAATCAAATTAAAAATACAAATTTAAGAGTAAGATAGATTAAAAATAAAAGTCTATAAGTGTCATAAAATATAATAAAAATTAAGAACTGTTGAAGGTTAATCATATAAAGTTTAGGGATGAAACTGTGTATTTAGTCTATTCTATTTAATACCATCATTTTTTCATTTATTGTGTATTATATAATATATTTTTTAATAGTAATATTAATTTTTAAGTAATTTGATATCTAACTAATTATTGTAATGTTAAAATAGAATAAATTACTATATACTTTTGATTCTAAAAAACACATACTATTTTTTATGATTTCATCTTCTGATTTGTATTATAAATAACTAAATGAAATACGCACTTAAATAATAGACTAGATGTTAAACTAATTAAAATTATAGAAGATCTGGTAAATGATAATTTATAAAATTATCACAGTACCATCCATCATAATAAATTATTATTCATACCATTATCTGAAAATACAGATAATTCTAATGTATAGGAAAACAGTCAACTTTAAACAAAATCGAACAAAAGAGTAAAAACGAAGACCGAAACATTGCCGTGACAAAAATTTTGCACAAGTTTCTACTAGAGGTGTGCATGAATCAATTTATTTGAAAATTAAACAAAACTGAATTACACCAAAATTATTAAACAGTAACTAAATCAAATCAAATTATTTTTCATTCAGCTCAATTTGATTGGTTTGGATTTTAAATTTTTGAAATTTTAAATTTATTGAATTTTTGTAATTTTGCACTATTTTATTGTTGTTAATTTTTATACTTAATTTAATTATTTTTTAGAAAATCAACCAAACCTATTTTAAAACCGAATTTAAATAATTCTAATTTATATATTTTTTAGTATTATATAACTTGGTTAAGACTTTAAGTATTTAAAATTGAAATTATTAGTCTAATTTCAAATATTAGTGTTAAGCCAGCCAAATTGAACAATGAGCATTCATATAGATTAATATTATTTTAGAAATTCAATTTCGTATTCAGTTTAATCATATTTTAACAGTCAAAATTGAACCAAATTGAATATATTTTGATTTTATAAAACTGAAAACTGAATAAAATTACTTTACATATTGAATCGAACCAAACCAAACCGAATCAGTCGGTTCAATTTGGTCTTTCAATGTTCAATAATTTCTGCTCATCCCTAGTTTCCACACTTTATTCTTAGTCTTCTTCTTAATTATGCATAGGATTGTATCAGAAAGGGCTGTGAATATATGGAAATTCAAAAGGTGGTTCATAATGAATTTGATAACATTGAGGCTTTTTTGAGAGGGTCTTTCACAATGAAAGAAAAAAAAATGATGAATGAGAATTGAAAGAAAAAAAAAGAGATTTGGAGATTTAATAAAGTCCTATTATTTTTATTAAGAAAAAAAAATTAACGATCAATGAAAATTATAAGGATGGTAAAAATTTTCTAATAATTAATTTAACGTGATTATCATCATTATTTAAATTCAAAACGTGAATTAAATTGCTTTAATTATCCAAGTGGTTTTTTTCTTCACTTCAATAATTTATTAATAAAAGATTATCTATTTATTAAAAAAAAAGTCAAATGCAATTTCTTTGAACCCTCATTATGTATTAAAATTTTCTATTTATGGTGTACCAAGCTGAGAAATGGTCCAATATGCATCGACCCGCGTGCACCAAGTTAAGAAATGGTCCAATATGCATCGACCCTTTCTTTTTCGTTTTTACATGTGAATGTGCCCGACAGTACACGCAATACTGCATAAACGCTTGGTATCCGATATTCCATAAAACATGACTAATTCGAATTCAATTTGAAAAGAATTTCAAAAAATGGTAAAGGTCTACTTCAAAAATTTTAAAGTAGCTGCGTACCTAGGATTTGAACTCAAAACCTCGGATTAAATTGGAAGAGTCCCTGTCAACTTATCCACACTCTCTTAGTTATGCTAGTCTTGTTTTTTAATCATACGAAGACTGACCTACTAATTTTTCCACAAATTAACATCTTTTTTTCCTGGCACATAAGCCTATAAATAGGCATCAAAACTCATGAATCAGTACCAAACACAACATAATTAAAACCATCTCATATGATCATGGCGTCAAAAGCTTCTCCCATGTTATCATCCTTCACTCTCATTCTCCTTATTTCTCTTCTTTCAGGTGCAGCTTTAGCACAGAAACACGCAACAAATGAAAACTTATCAGCATTTGGTTTCCTTAAGCATCTTGAAGGATGCCATAAGGGTGACAAAATTGAGGGTATTCATGATCTCAAAAAATACCTTGAAATGTTTGGCTATTTGAACTACAAAAATCAGTCTCTTTCCAACAATGATGATTTTGATGATCTTTTAGAGTCTGCCCTGAAAACATACCAGCTCAATTACCATTTGAATGTCACCGGATTCTTGGATTCTAAAACGGTGTCAAAGATGATGATGCCTAGATGTGGGGTGGCAGACATCACCAATGGCACCAGTCGGATGCTATCGGGCAACAAACCACACCATCATAGCTCAACCTCTTTCCATACTGTCTCTCATTTTTCTTTTTTTCCAGGAAATCCCAGATGGCCAGCTTCTAAGTACCATCTCACCTATGCATTTCTTCCAGGAACCCCCAACCAAGCTATGAACCTAGTTGCAAGAGCCTTCCAAACTTGGGCTGCTAATACCCATTTCAGGTTTAGTAGGATTCAAGATTATAGAGCTGCAGACATTAGAATAGCGTTTCACAGAGGAGATCATGGAGATGGAGCACCTTTCGATGGCCCTGGTGGAACTATTGCTCATGCTTTTGCACCACAAAATGGAAGGTTCCACTATGATGCTGATGAACGATGGGCAGTGGGTGTAGTACAGGGTGCAATGGACTTGGAGAGCGTAGCTTTGCATGAAATGGGGCATCTTCTTGGACTTGGACATAGCTCAGTTGAGGGTGCTATTATGTACCCATCAATTTCTACAGGAGTTACTAAGGGCCTACATAGCGATGATATTCAAGGCATTAGAGCTCTGTATAATGTTTGACAGGATTTTCCTTTCCTTTCAACATTATATATCTTTTCCCGCAGGGTGTTAATTAAGAAGAGTTTGCTATATGATAACTCCGAATCGTGTCCTTGCCTTGTGGAACCTGTATTGCCGAGAAGAACGGGTGAAGGGGCGGGGTTTCCCCCATAGACACTCCGAAGATTAGGTCAGTATTGTGTATGGGAAAATAATATAAAGCGAGTAGAATAAAGTAGAATGGTGTTGGATGATGAGGTGATGATAGAATGATGGATTGATATAGAATGTGTATAATATGAATGAATGATCTCTCCCCCATATGATGAGATGTATATATAGAGAAGGATTAGACATAAACCTCTTAGGAATAGGATTCCTTATTGAGTAGGGATTTGGAGTAGTTGTCTCTTTAGGACTCCTTATTTAGGCATATTCCC
>CATIWK010087087.1:0-10129 GCA_949634005.1 Mallotus japonicus
AATAAAATAGTTAAAAATCTAGTAGTATCATTAAATTAATTTTTATTGGGTTTTGTTAAAAGAGGCTAGCATGCATTACTCTATTAATACTTTTTGTTTTTTATAAGTTTTGTTTATTTGTAGTTTCTTTTATTGGATAGGCTGTTGAAAATGTTGATTCTGTTTCTATTCCTACTCATTTTGGTGGTCGTGGTGGACAGAATGTGAAGGATGTTGATGTGGTATATATTGTTATTAGTTTTTTATAATTTATTTTTTGTTGCCTTTTGATTTCTAATTTAATTTTATATTTGCTAGTCTCGTGGTGTGATATTTTGATTGAAAATGGTTTCATAAATTTTTTGAAAGATTAGTGGTGGATTTCGGAATTGGGCCAAGAGTAGTATGAACTGATATGTTCACACGATCGTATTCCAAATTATATGTCCGTATAGGTGATTGTGTTGAGATGTGTATTTTAGTACCAAGAGAAACACGATCCGAGATATAGCCATGTCTTGAACCGTATTTGTAGGTTTCCGAGAGGTACACGACCTAATTAAGACATGCATTTGTCTCAAAACCGTGTCTAAATGTTGTTTCCAAAGGCGAACATGAGCAGGAAGATGACTATGTTCATATGAAAGGTGACACACGGGCCAAAACATGGCTATGTAGCCTTTTCTCATTCAATTAACTTTCAGTCTTTTTTTTCCATATTTTTTCTCCATTTGTGTTATATATAAAGTTGTACCAAAATTAGGGCTTTTTTTTTTCGATTATTGGAACAATGTGTAGCCACCTGATATTTTTTGTACACTCTTTTCACAATAATGGATTCTCTCCTCCTTGTTTTGAGATTTTTCACATAAATCTCTGCATTTATTATTTACTTATGTTATTTGCTATTGTTTTTTTGTATTTTCTTTTCTGCATGTTTCCGCGAAAGCTAAATTTTCTTTGTAAGGATATAATTCTATAAAGTTGGTGGAATATTTATGTAAAATTGTTTACAAAATAAAAATTTACTTTTTTCGTAATTCCATTTAAAAATTAAAAAGTTAATGACTAAAACACACTGTATACTATAATTGTTTATTAAAAAAATTATTACCACTAAAATAAAATTATATCTTAGTATTTCTTAATTGTTATTTCTCATGATATATATAAATCAAACAATATTATCCTTTTTGAATTGATGAAAGATTTATTGTTCTTATCACTACAAGAAAAATACTATTTAAAAACGGAAAGAAAATCCATTTTTAATTTGTGTACAAATGAACTTTCACTATTGCTGTGTCACTCATTGCAAATTGGTTTAGAATGCATTTTTAAATTATGTTTCTAATAAGAAACGAAACTGTAATAGAACTGGTCTGTTTCTAAATTAGAAAAGAAACAAAGTCATTTCTAAGTTATTCTTGATATCCCACAGGTATATTCCTATTCTATATTCAATATACTTCCTAAATAAATAGTAACTTGTAGAGAAAAGAAGCCCAAACCAAATAGGAAAAGGAGTATCAGATTATGAAGTAAACACTCATGAATGGGACAAGTCCTACAAGCAAGAGGAATCTCATTCCTCTTAGGTTTGTATACCTCATTCTCTATAAATACTCCTTCCCCTTTCTCTCATTATTCATTCTATTCTATTTAGCTATTACTCTCTTTATCTCTTTAAAACTCTCTCTACATTCTCTAACTTAAGCATCGGAGGGTTAGTGGGGGAAACCCCACATCTCACCTTACTTCTTGTTGATTACTTGACCACAGGACTCAGAGGTTCCGGAAATCAAGTTATCAAGTGGCGCCGTCTGTGGGAAACTCCTAAGTCAAAAGCCATTATCAACTACCGAGCAAAGCAAATCAAACCATGGCATCTAGCCCACCACCTATCATTGATCCTCAGATTAACCCGCCAGGCACAACGTCAAAAACCCATATCAATCCCTCAGCTCCTATCAACCTGTCTGCCCCAATCCAACCAATTGATCCATTAGCTCTTGCTCAAAACGCTGGACCATCAACATAAATTCCTTTTAACCCTTACATGCCATTCGGAGTTACTCAAGGATGGGCAACTCCAGGTACAAACTTTCCATATTATGCTCCTTTACACCAAGCTATTAGACCCATCCCATCTATACCTTTTCCAAATCTTTCAGGAACTCCCATTACTAATACACCCGACCTAAACACAGTAACCCCAATACTCAACCAGGTCTCAACAAATAAAGAAGCCATGATCCATAATATTCAAACTCAGATGCTCCTTATGCAACAGCAACTGAACGCCCTAATCCAAGATAATAACCTCGGAGTTGTTAATCCAGAAAAAAATATAGTCATACCACTCGTAATAACCCGAAATGACCCTTCAAAGGATAGAGAAGCTCGGAAAGATCCAGAAGGAGAATCTAGTACAAGCATACCGGCTTTGGACAATGCTTAGATAGCTCAGAAGGTGGCACAAGTAATTCACAAAGCTCAGACAGGACCACGGAGGGAGGATAAGCAGGATTAACACCTTTCATAAGCAGGATTAACCATACATAAACCCCTTCGAAATTCAAGCTACCTCATATGGATCAATTCGACAGCACTGGAGATCCGATCAATCATGTGTCATCATTCAGAACAAAGATGATGCTCCAGAACGTCAATGATGGAACTCTGTGCCGAGTCTTTCCTAGCACACTCACTAACATTGCTCAAAGATGGTTTCACTAGCTTTCTAGGAACTCAATATCATCTTTTGAAGAATTGATCGAGAAATTCAGAACTCGGTTTATTACCAATGTTCCTCCTACTAAGAGTATCCACGACCTGCGGACATACAAGCAAGAATTCAACGAGTCACTGAGAAGCCACTTAGACAGATTTAATAAAGTAGCATACAGATTGAAAACTTAAGTGATGAGGTAGCTGTGGAAGCATTAAAGAATGGGACCCGGTTAGGAAAGCTCAAAGATAAGATACTTATAAAAAAGCCACGCACCTTCTCAGAAGTCATGACAATGGCCACAAAACTAATTGAGATGGATGAAGACAGGAGACTACGTAGGGATGATGAGAAGCCAATGGTCAGACAGAGTGAAAGAATGGATCTAAGAAGGCCTACAATCCCAAGGGGGAATTTCAGAAACCCAACGGAGGGATTCAGGAGGGAAGTTGAAAGATTCACACCCCTTAATGCCACTAAAACCAAGATTCTTATGTGGATCAAGGAAAATGGAGTGGGCATAACTCCAGCCAAAAAATTATCTCCACCAAAACTAGGAATGATAATAGACAAGAGGAAATATTATCAATACCATCGAGATCTAGGACATGACATTGAAAATTATCGAGAACTAGCACGAGCAATTGAGCAGTTGATCAAAAATGGGAAATTAAGAGATTTTACAAGAAACAGGGATTCAAGTGATCAGACAATGGATTCTCCTACGGCAAAGAAAGCTCGGAACGAGGTAATTGGAGTTATTAACATGATTGTCGGTGGAGAAACACCAGCAGATAAGAAATTAAAAAGGCCTTGGAAGGACGACTACCAAGTATCCAGAAAGCTCGTCATTACTTTCGGGCCTGATGATGGGATACATGTTCAACATCCTCATAACGACGCCTTGGTCATAAGTGCATACATTCGGAATTATTTGGTGAAAAGACTTCTAGTAGATGATGGTAGTGCTGTCAATGCACTTTCATGGAATGCATATAAGGCTATGAGAGGATCAATTACTGATTTAAAAATAATTAAGAGTCCCATCACAAGCTTTTGCGGAGGACAAACCTAGCCAATGGGACTTGCAGAACTCGAAATCGAATTTGAAAATCGAGAGTTAGGAGATATTAAATCAGTTCGATCTCTGTTCAACATAGTAGATTTACCACTCACTTACAATGGGATCATTAGAAGGCCAATTCTGTATGACATTGATGCTGCCACGAGCATTAAAAGACTAACTATGAAAATCTCTTTAGAAGACTGAGTTATCACTATACTCGGAGATCAAACAATGGCTAAACAGTGTTACCAAATGGCGATAAAACCACCAGTCGAAGCATTCCCTTTGGAAGCTTTAGAGACAGAAAAGCAAGGAGCTAATCTAGAGCCAGTAGATCAAGTCCAGAATCTACAGGTAGCTGAAGGAAAAATAGTCAGAATTAGAGGAGAACTTGATAAGACAATCAGCAAAGAAATTGGTGAAGTCCTGAACAAACACTCAAATAGCTTCGCTTCAAAAGCATTCGAGATTGTTAGAATAGATCCTCGGATTGCATCTCACAGTCTGAACATCAACCTAGGAGTGAAATTGGTAGTTCAGAAGAAGCGGAATTTCGCTTATGAAAGACAGAAAGTAATCACTGAGGAAACAAAAAAGCTGTTAGATGCCGGGTTTATAAAGGAAGTCACACATCCGAAGTGGGTAGCCAATGTTGTCCTAGTCAAAAAGGCTAACGAAAAGCATAGAATGTGTGTTGACTACACAGACTTAAACAAAGCATGTCCCAAAGACAGTTACCCCTTACCAACACTTGACCAGCTGGTAGACTCAACTGCTTGTCACAGCTTGTATAGTTTCATTGATGCAGCTCAAGGATATCATCAGATCCCTATAAAAGAAGAAGATCAAGAGAAAATGTCCTTCATCACGCACGAGGGTCTCTATTGTTATAAAGTCATGCCCTTTGGGTTAAAAAATGCAGGGGCGATAAACCAACAGTTAATGAATCATGTTTTCAAAGATCAAATTGGGAAAAACGTGGAAGTATACGTGGATGACATCATCGTCAAAAGCCAGCAAGCAGTGTAGCATGCTGAAGATCTCGAGCAAATTCTTGGAATCCTGGATCAATACCGGATTAAGTTCAATCCAGAAA
Source organism: Mallotus japonicus (assembly GCA_949634005.1). Lineage (NCBI taxonomy): Eukaryota > Viridiplantae > Streptophyta > Magnoliopsida > Malpighiales > Euphorbiaceae > Mallotus > Mallotus japonicus. Next base: position 4,873 of record CATIWK010087087.1, read on the forward strand.
AATATGTCTTCGGAGTCAAAGCAAGAAAATTCCTGGGGTTCATGATCTCACATAGAGAAATAGAAGCAAACCCAGAGAAGATGGAAGCTATTCTCAACATGAAAGCTCCTAAAATATTAAACGAACTCCAGAAGCTAAATGGCAGGATCACAGCTTTTGGAAGGTTCATCTCATGCTCAACTCATGCTCAACCAAAAAGAGCATGCCCCTATTCCGAGCCTTGAAAAACTCAAAGAAATTCGAATGGAGCGACGAGTGCCAAGCAGCATTTGAAGAAATAAAAAGATTCCTGTCTTCTCCCCTATTGCTCAACCGACCAATACAAGACGAGGTCTTATACCTATATCTCTCTATTGGACATGAGTCCATTGCTTCAGTATTGGTACAAGAAGAAGAAAGTCAGCAAAATCCAATCTACTATGTTAGTAAGATACTCAGAGGCTCAGAGGTCAGGTATCCCAAGTTAGACAAGCCGGCAATGATGGTTGTTCATACATCCAAAAAACTCAGACAGTACTTCCAAGCTCATTCAATAATCGTCAGAACAAACTTTCCTTTGAGGAAAATTCTGCAAAGGCCTGAAACTTTAGGAAGACTAGTTCAATGGTCCATTCAACTAGGAGAATTTGATATCAGCTACGAGCCTCATCAGTAAATAAAAGCTCAAGCTTTGGCAGATTTCATTCAGAAAATGACAGTAGAAGAATCTGTGTCCATACCACATCTAGAATGGAAATTGTATATCGATGGAGCATCAAGCGCACAAGGATCTGGAGCCAGGATTATCCTTATAGGACTATACAAAGTCAGAATCAAATATGCTATTCAGATCAAGTATAATGCTACAAACAATGCAACCAAGTATGAAGCATTAATTACTGGGATCAAGCTGGCCACAGAAGTTCGAGCCGAGCATCTAAAGATTTACTCTGATTCCCAATTGGTAGTCAACCAAGTCAAAGGAACATATCAGAGCAAAGAACCAAGCATGATCAAGTATATGGAGAAAGCCAGATAGCTCCTAAAGAAGCTCGAACAGGAAGGGAGACAATGGGAAATACTACAGATTCTAAGGAGCGAAAACACAGATACAGACTTGCTAGCAAAATCAGCCTCAGAAGATAATCAAATATTCAAGACACTCGAGTTAACTGAGGAACTCCTTAAGCCAAGTACCGAGGAGATAGAATTCATGAATACTCAGGAAGTGGCATAATGGATAAATCCCATCATAAAGTACTTGAGTCAAGGCACCTTACCTTCAGATAAACTAAAAGCGCAGAAGATTAAAATCAAAGCGGCACACTATTCTCTGAGCAATGGAGAACTCTATAGAAGATCTTTATCTCATCCATGGTCGAAATGTGTATCACCAGACGAAGGCAATTATATGCTCAGAGAAATCCATGAGGGAATCTGCGGAGCCCATGAAGCTCAAGGATCGTTAGTCAGAAAAGCACTATTACAAGGGTATTACTAGCCAAGTATGTCCTGGGATGCACAACAGCTAGTTCAAAAGTGTTCTAAATGTCAGCAGTTTTCTCATTTAAGTCACAAACCATCTAACACTCAGCATCCAATAGGAAGTCCATGGCCCTTCGCTATCTGGGGAATGGATATCCTTGGACCTTTTCCAGTTTCAACATCTCAAAAGAAGTTCTTGATAGTAGTCATTGATCACTTCACCAAGTGGATAGAAGTTGAAGCTGTCCCAACCATAACAGAAGCTCGGATTCAACACTTCTTTTGGAAAGAATTCATTTGTAGATTTGGAATACCTCACACCTTAATCACAGACAATGGGAAGCAATTCGACAACGACAAGTTCAGGACATTTTATACAATTTTGGGTATCAAACTCAGATTTACTTCAGTTGCTCATCCTTAGACAAATGGGCAGACAGAAGTCATGAACAGAATCATCATGCAAGGATTGAAGAAGAGGCTTAACGAAAAGAAAGGGATCTGGGTAGAAGAGCTTAATAATGTCATCTGGGCATATAGAACGACACCCAGAAGTTCAACAGGAGAAACTCCCTTCAGATTAACTTACGTAAGGGACGCAGCCATTCCTGTCGAGATTGGATCATCAAGCCATCGGGTAGCCAGGGATATAGACTCGGACATTAACAACATCAATGCTCGAATATGCCTAGATTTACTTGAGGAAAGAAGGGAACAAGCATCCATCATTTCAGAAGCCCAGAAGCTCAGGATAGCAGGGTATCACAATAAACATGTTCGTCAGAAGCAGTTTAAGGTCGGAGATCTCGTCCTACGAAGAGCAGATATTGGCAAAGGTAATTCTGGAACAGGCAAGCTCAGACCTAATTGGGAAGGCCCTTATCAAATCTCAGAAAACACTACAAAAGGTGCATACAAGATATGAGAGATGCAAGGGAAAGAGTTACCTAGATATTAGAACTCGGATAGCTTGAGAAAATATTACCAATAAAGAAAAGTGTACTTAAAGAAAATCAGATATTTGGATTTAATAAAAGTACTATTTCATTAATTCCCAAAAGCTTTACAAAAAAAAAAGTAAAAGGCATCTATATCTACAAATTGGTATTTCCCTCTGGAGTTGGCTGAGGATCCGCATCATTTAATATTTGAATCTCAGAAGGGTCGGCAGAAGAACCAGCTGCAGGAAGCGACTTCTCCTTAGCAATCGAGGATTCATCAGGAACCTTAGAAGAAGATTTTTGAGCATGATCAGCCTTTTTAATCGTTGGCTCCTTTCGCCGCTTCCAAGCAGACTTGCTCGCCTTCTCCGCCTCTGAAGCCAGTCGAGCCAGGTCGTGAGAGGTAATCTTGTCAATGTTAGAGAAGTCCATATCAGCCTTTTGAGCAAGCATCACCTTCTTGCATTCAGACTTATAGATTCTGAGGAATTCACCCATCATCCTCTAATAGGATTTCTTGTCAGCAGTCCGAGAATCCAGTAGTTCCCTTTTCAGGCTCGCAAGCTCTGCATCCTGGCTCTCTATTTTCCCAGTAAGCTGAGCATTTGTACTCTCATATTCTTGAATCTTCTTTTGACAAGATTCAACCTCAGACCTCGCTTTGGCATGCTCAACCTCTTCGAGCTCTAAAGCACGTTTGGTAGTATCTAATTTTTTCTCCCAATCAATAGCAATTGTACCGACTTCAGCCTCCTTCATATTGTATTCACTTTGAAGCACGAACTGGTCATCCCTCGCCAACATCAAGCCTTGTGCCATCTGGAAATAGCATACATAGTCAGCAAAAACTCTTATAAAAAAAATCAAAGAGAAAAGATTCAGCAGAAATTACCTCCAAAGTATGGCAAATCAGCATATTATAAAGCTCGCCTTTCCCTATGTCCCGTCATTGCTGGACATCCTCCGGAAGGCGTAAGGTCTCCACACAGTGTTCCTGGACTTGCGGGTTCTGCACACTCGGAGGGTTCATTTTTGGAGGAAGAAAGGCCTTGCATCCGGGCACCCAGCAAGTCTCGGGCGTTTGATAAATATGCTCTCAGCAAGTTCTTCCTCATCCTCCACCTCCTTACCTCGAGTACGCTTTTTAGAAGGCCTAGCCGCACTCCTCCGGATAAGGGGAATATCGTCATCATTCAGCTTCCACCCGAGATGCGGGCTCTATCACCACAAGCTCAGCACCTGTCGGAACTTCATCTTGGGCAATCTCGTTATCCGTTGGAGCATCTTCTCGCTCGTCATTTGATATTATAATTCCGTTCGCAAAGTCAAAAAAGTCAGCCATCTACATGAGCAAAAGAAAAATATAGTCAGAACTAATACCTCAAAGAATCTCAGAACTTACCATTATTCTCGGAATACACTCTCGAAGGTACCGCCGGGAATAATTCTCAGCAGACGTCTTCATAGAAATGCTCCGTTCATGAATTCTCTTTATTAGTACGGCATCCTCTTCAGACAACTCTTAGAGATGTCGTACACGGTGACAGTCATCTACCCACAGATGACAGATCTCAAAGAACTCCGTAGGATGTTCTATGACAAAGTACTTATGTCTCCAAGACTTGGGAATGTCTCGGAGTTTCACAAAGAGACTCAGGTAGGGAACAGCTGATAAAGCAAATGTCAGCTCCCCCTTTTTCTTGTTTAAACTATACATATACCGAAACATGTCAAAATTCGGCTCTCTACCCTCCCTATACATTAGCTCCATATACCCAGTTAAAATCCTATAACTATTAGGATGTAATTGTCCGGGCGCAATATTATACCTATTCAAGAACAACTTCACGAAAGGATCTATGGGAAATCTCAGCCCACCCTCTAACTGATCCTGGTACACCACCATTTTTATGGCATCTGGGTAGGGCTCATTCGCCCTCCTATCAGTGGTATGCAATTTGTAGGCCTGAGGAATGCTAAACCGACGCCTATACCATTCTAACATCCCTAGATCTACCCTTAACTCAAACAAATCAGACTTCACTTGCTCTCTAGGAGGCATGGTGCTAAGCAAGAAGGGAGAAGTTAACAAATAAAAAAGAAATAGAAGGTATTCACCTGGAGAGCACGAGGACCTTGGTCAGGCAGCGGGAATGGAGGCAGCAGAAATAGAAGAAATTATCAAAAGCAAAAGAGGACAATAGAAATAAAGCAAAGGTGTCTTCTCCAATTTCTTTCACCTTCTATTTATAACCCTAGAAGCGTCTAGTGAAAAGACTCGGGTTACCCTCACCATTTGATTACTAAGCATGGCAGTTACAAAGGGCAAAACAGTCATCACCACTCCCTTATCAATTGTCATCATTATAAGCGTTAATCGAGGCCTCGATCTCCCCAATAGACGCGACGCTCCATCTGCAAAACGGTCGTCACACGTCACCTCCTCTGGTAACTGGTCAGACACTGGTAGTTACGCAACATTCAAATTTCAAAAAAAAAAAATCTCAACAGCCGCAACACGTGTCTAGCTTCCAGCAAATATTTAAATCTCGGATCATTATGATTAACAGCCGAGCATCTTACTAAGGGACGAGTATGCCGAAACTCTCTCTCTCGGACGTACCTACGAGTCGAGCCGAGCAGCAAACCAAGGGATGAGTGTGATGACCCGAATTTTATTTTTAAATTTTAATATTTAAATGTGAGATTTTCAGTGTTAATAAAATATTTTTAATTTGAGATTATTATTTAGTTAATTAATTTAATATTTGGCATTAAAGTATTTATTTTAATATTATTAATTTTATTAAATTCTATTAGTCTTGATTTTATTTAAATATATATACATATAT
>CATIWK010087105.1:0-43939 GCA_949634005.1 Mallotus japonicus
TTAAAAAATATCTCGTATTTGCTCGAAAAAAGCACTTGAAATACGTGTAATGAATTTAATTACAGAATGTAGGGTTGTAAACGAGTCGAACAGCTCATAAACTGTTTGTGAAATAATTGGTATATTGTATTATTGTGAATAACGAGTGTTACATATGTTATATACAGGTACTGGAGACAAGAGTTGGAAGTATACAAGGACTGTTATACTACCGTAACAACAAGATAAACAACAGTAGGATAAACAATAGTATAGGAAATGATAACCAGCTGCATTTATCCTTATCACCCTCCTGCAAGTTGAGCCGGGATTACAGCAAGGTTCAACTTGGTTCGCAAGCTGTGGAATCGGTTCTTGGGCAACGGTTTAGTGAAAATATCAGCCACTTGGTGATCTGTAGGTAAGTGTCTGACAAGCAGCTCCTTAACTGCGACCTTGTCGCGGACATAATGGAAATCTATTTCCAAATGTTTAGACCACGAATGAAAAATAGGCATGGACGTGAGGTAGGAAGCACTGAGGTTGTCTGTCCAAATGGTTGGAGCTGTTTGACATGGAAAACCAATTTCACATATCAATGATTGCAGCCAATGAAGTTCATTTGTAGTGTGAGTGATAGCTCGATACTCAGCATCAGTTATGGAACGAGCAACGGTGCATTGCTTTTTTGAGCCCCAGGAAACTAAGTTGTCGCCCAGATATAAGCAAAAACCAGAAGTTGACTTGCGATCGTCATAGGAGCCTCCCCAATTAGCATCACCGAAGGCTATAATAGAATGACATGTTAATCGGTGAATTAAAAGACCATAGTGGGAAGTAGATTGCAGGTATCGAAGGATTCTTTTCACTGCTGTCCAGTGAAGTTGCGTGGGTTGATGCATGAATTGGGACACCTTGTTGACAGAGAATGAGATGTCAGGGTGAGTCAAGGCCAATTAGTGGAGTCCTCCCACTATGCTGTGGAACAAGGTGCTGTCCGAGAAGAGATGAGAGTCTTGTAACTTGAGTTTGTAGGATGGGCATGAGGGTGTACCAATTCCATTTGCAGCCGACATGTCAGCCTTATTTAAAAGATCTCGTATATATTTGCTCTGAGTTAGCAGCAAACTCGATGAGCTCCATTGTGCTTCTATACCAAGGAAGTAATAGAGGGAGCCGAGGTCCTTAATGGCAAAAACGTGACTGAGATGATCAATGACTCGTTGAATGGACTTGGAATAATTGCCTGTGCTGATTATATTGTCGACATAAATCAAGTAGAAAATGGTAATTGAACCATGATTATAGTAGAACAGTGAAGTGTTCGTTTTGCTCCCTTAGAAACCATATTGTTGTAGATGAGAGGTGAGTCTTTTGTACCATTGCCTCGGTGCCTGGCGAAGACCATATAGAGATTTTTTCAAGCGACAAACATGATGGGGAAACTGGGGATCTTGAAATCCGGGTGGTTGTGCCATAAACATAGTTTCATTAAGACAGCCATGGAGAAATGCGTTGGAGATGTCCAACTATTTAACTTGCCATTGTTGTGAGATATCAATTGAAAGGATGACCCGAATAGTAGCTGGTTTAATGACTAGACTGTAAGTTCCTGTGAAATCAAGGCCAAGTCTCTAATGGAAACCCTTTACAACCAGTCTGGCTTTGTATCGATCAACTAAACCATCCAGCTTGTATTTTATTCTGTACACCCATTTGCATCCAACCAAGTTGATTGAGGGAGAAGGGCGAACAAGATCTCATATGTCATTGGAGATCAAGGCACTGATTTCTTTAGCCATGGCTTGTCGCCATTAGGGTAGTTTGTTGGCTTGTTTGAAGGTGGTGGGTTCAAGGTTGGGATTGGTGGCGGCTAGGTATAGTTTTGGTTTGAGTGAGCCCGTTTGTGAGTGAGTAACTATGGTGTGAGTTCGGGTAGAGGTAGTGGATGGTGGGACTGATAGAACGTTGTATTGTGAAAGGTCGATAATAAAGGAATGGTCATCTGGAGAGTGTGGTTGAGTGGAATTGGATGGTGCAGAAGGTGGGGGTTGTATAGGTTCGGGTGATGTAGGCAAGTTGGTGGACGGTTGCTGTAAAGGTTCTTGTGGTAGAGTAGAGGGTACAAAGATTGTTGCGGTAGAATCATGGCTTGTGTGTGAGCTTGTCCCCTCAGTGCCTGAGAATGGAAAAACCTGTTCATCAAAAACAACATTTCAAGAAATGAGTATTTTCTTTGTAGAAAGATTTAAGCAATAAAAACCTTTGTGAATTTTACTGTATCCAAGGAAAACACACTATGTACTTCTAGGAGCTAATTTGTGTGGTGCGTATGGCTTAAGCCAAGGGTAACAAAGACATCCAAAAAGTTTCAAGTCAGTATATTAGGGTGGTTGATTAAATAATTTGTGGAAAGGTGTATCATGATTGAGTATGGGTGTAAGCAAGCGATTAATGATATAAACAGCTGTGTCAAAGGCATAATACCAATATTCACTGGGAACTTTTGAATGATGCAAAAGTGCACGTCCAGTTTCAATTATATGTCTATGCTTGCGTTCAGCACATCCATTTTGCTCAGGGGTTTTAGGGCAAGCAACACGCTGAGTTATACCATTATCAGAGGGATATTTAGTTAAAGCCTGATACTCTCCACCCCAATCTGCTTGAAAACATTTGATTTTTCGATTAAAAAAATCGTTCAACTAAGTGATGAAACTTGGTAAAGACACTAAGAACTTCAGATTTAAATTGCACAAAATAAATCCAATAATATTTAGAAAAATGATCATAAAATAAAATATAATAACGATGTCCATCAACTGATGGTACATGAGATAGCCCCATAAATCAAAGCATATCAAATCTAATAGTCCTTGAACTTGGGAAACAGACTTTGGAAAGGGTAGTTTATGACTCTTGCTCGTGCAACATGCTGCACAAAGAAAAGAGATTTTATTAGAGACAAACGAAATATTAGACGAACTAAGAGCTTTGCGAACGATAGGTAGAGAGGCATGGCCAAGGCGTGCATGCCACTATTGAAGGGAACAACTGAGTGCGGCTTTAGGCAGAGTTGATGGAGAACTGGCAGGGAGAAAAAGAGAGTAGAGGCCTTGATCAATCGGTCCTGAAAGCAGCAAACCCCTCGTTCGTAGGTCCTTAATTTCAAAATGGTTAGGGAAGAATTCAACAGAAACACCATTAGATTGAGTAAAGGAAGAAATAGATAATAAATTATTACATGCATATGGAACAAGTAAAATATCATGCATATGAAAAATACAAGAAGGAGATGAGAAAGAGGAAGAACCAGTGTGAGTTATTGAAAGGGTAGTACCGTTGCCAATTTTTATTTCATCGGGTCCATTATAATCTAAATGGATGGACAGATTTTCCAACTCAAGCGTGAGGTGGTGGGTTGCTCCTGTATCCATGATCCAAGGTTGCAGTGAGGTGCCATAGAGGTAGCTGAAGCAAGATTGGTGGCAGGTTTGGATGGGAAGGCTCGGTTTGCTTGATAAACCCAAGGTGATGGACACTGGCGAATAATGTGGCCAGTACCTTGACAATTGTGACAGATGAGATTGTTGTGCTCAGAATACATCGGACTTGAAGGAGATGGGGAATACTGCTGATTCCGATTATGTGGTAAGGTAGTTTGAGAGGTACCAGTATGGCCTCTACCTCTGCCTCGTTGTGAGCGATAGCCACCCCATCCTCTGTAGGTGGTGCCTTGATTAGAAGTTGAGTAAAACGCTGTAGGAGGCACTACTGACTTTTGTTCATTAGCCAGATTAGCTTCTTCACTGAGGAGAAGTCCATATAAGTCATTGAAGGTAATATCAGTGGGTCGATTTTCAAGGGAGCAAGTGAATGGTCTGTAAACAGCTTCAAGACCATTTATAATGACATGGATGACATCATCATCTGAAATAGGACTCCCTAAGGCTTGAAGCTGATCATACATGTTCTTTGCACGTTGGACATATTGTGTAATTGACACATTGGTGTCCTTTTGTAATCGATACAAAGCAGACTTGATGGTACGCACCTGATTTTTTGAACCAGACGCATATGTTGATTCAAGTTTGATCCAGGCTTATCGTGCGTTGACTTCTCCAATGATTTGAGGTATATAGCTCTCAGTCATCGAGCCAATAATCCAGTTGAGCACAAGTTGATCTTGCTGGAACCAAGCTTTGTAGGCAGGATTAGGCTTCTCATCGGGTAGAGTCATCGATGGTGGATCACAACTTCCATCGATATGCTTTGCTAAGTCGTAGTTATGGAGAAGAGGCATAAGTTGTGCACGCCAGAGAAGATAGTTTGTGGAATTCAATCGAATGGGCAGTTGGTGTGCAATGTTAGATAACGTTTGAAGACTAGATTGACTGGTGGTTGATGATATGGATAAACTAATCACTGCTGATTCAGTATTTGAGGTTGACATGGTTGAGATGGGTTGTGAACCCACTTACTGCTCTGATACCATGAAATAATTGGTATATTGCATTACTGTGAATAACGAGTGTTACATATGTTATATACAAGTACTGGAGACAAGAGTTGGAAGTATACAAGGACTGTTATACTACCGTAACAACAAGATAAACAACAGTAGGATAAACAACAGTATAGCAAATGATAACCAGCTGCATTTATCCTTATCAGTTTGGAGTTTAATTCGATAAAAGTTCATTCAAACTTGTATATTGAAACTCGTTTAATAAATGAGTCGAGTTTAAACTATATAAAGCTCAGCTCGTGAAACTCGTGAATAAGTTTGAATAAGAGCTCGCAAGCTAACTCATAAATTTTATGTATTAATGATAACTTATTTATAGTAAATATAAAACATATTTAAATGTATAGATTTTTATTTATAGTATATGTAATTTTGGATATATAATATATAAATTTTTATTTAAAGTAAATGTAAAAAAATATTTAAAAATATATTATTACAATAAAATCATTATTTTATGATAACTTATTTAGTAAATAATTTATTTTAAATTTTTAATAAATAACTTTAATTTATAGTTTATACTTTTTAAAAAAATTTAATTTGTTTATACTTATTTAAGCTAATAGATTTGACTCGAATTCGATTTAAATATAAATGAATTAAGTCCGAGTTAGCTGAACTTAGACTCATCTCAGTTGGTTTACACCCTAATGGAATGTAATATATCCGAAGCTAGTAAAAATCTTCCTAATGTAAGTTACTTTCCATATATAAACTGACAAGGAGACAGATCGAGTCTTGTCTTACCCAAGGAAAATAGAGTCCAAGGCACTGCACACAAAAGATAACAAATTAGAAAGGAAATTATATAGATAATAAATTAGAAAGAAAACTATAATTTTTTTTAATTACAACCATTGATTATTTTTATGCATCAATATTCAAAATCTACATCAATGACTATAATTAAATAAATATTAATCTGACAATTATAATTTCATTTATATAGATACATATATTTGTATTAAAAAATAAATCTAATAGAAAACATGAAAATTTATTATAAGCTGTTCTCATTAAATTTTTACTAATTATACTTCTGAAAAAAACCAGCTGAATGCATAGTTTCACTTCTAATTTTTTCACAATTAATCTTTAATACTCCGAAATTTTTATTTTAACTTCTAAAATCTTTCAACTTTTATTTTTAATATGTTTCATCTCTGAATATGCATTTTTGTATTTCTTTAACTCTTATTTTGCCAACCAGGAAAAGCGCATGTTTCCAAGCGAGGTACAACATATATGTGACCTCATATAAATAATTATTGAATCATTAATTTCTTTTACAGAAATGATAAAATTTTCAGTGTGTAATTATTTTAATAAAAATGTTTTTAATATAAAAAAAAATTTACAAAATTTTTTGAAAATCATTGGTAGGTTCAAGTTTAATATGTCAAAATAAACATGAAAATGTTATAAAATTTATTTAGAATTTCAACATATTACATTTGTGAATTATTTTAATTAAATCAAAATATAATAAAAAGTTAAAATTTCTAAATAATTCCATAATACTATGTTTCAGTTTTTTTTATCTTATTTTGTGGTAATTTTGCGGTTGTTTGTATAGTTGTTTTCATGATTTTTTTATGGTTGTTTTGAAAAAAAAAACTATAAAAAAAACCTTGAATACAATCAGAAAAACAACCAAAGTAAGACAACCTCATCAAATATAAAGCTGAAGCGAAAAAAAAGCAAAAAACAACCAACAAGTGCAGTACAAATGAAAAAAAAAAGCCACAACAAACAAACTAGAAAACAACCTAAAAACAACTAGAAAATAATAAACAAATAAATAAAATAAGCAGATAAAGAAAAAATAAAAATAAGGGAATAAATAATAATATCAAAATAAATTAGTTATAAAATAATAATAGTAGTAGTAGTAGTAGTAGTAGCAGTAATAATAATAATAATAATAAGAGCAAGAACAAAACCAAAGAAAACTGTAAAAATGAAAAAAAAAAAAGAAACACAAGGTGAAACTGAAAAATGCAAACATAAACGTGAAAAAAAAAAAGCTATGGAAAGTAAAGATGAAAAGAAGTGGTCCAACTACAGTATAGGATGTAAATATTCCAAAAAAAAAAGTCCTATATAGCTTTTGCCACGACTTGGCTAAGTTGGCTCCTGATTTTATTAAGGGGCATTTTCGTTTAACTGATTGAGGTAGTTGATAGACATTTTTCTTCAATCAGCTATAATTTAAATGTTTAGTAAAATTTCAAAATTAGTAGCTGATAATTATTTTTATTAGCAAGTTTTCAGGTCACTAAAGGAGGAACTTGTGATAGAACTCCATTAAAAGCTTAAAATCATTCCGGTACTTCTTATATATATGTTTCGAGCTAGAGGCTTGACACTTTGGGAGATTGGAACTTGTAGATTCAAACCTACCTTAACCTAAAGCTTGTCAAGCGTGCTACCAAAATTTAGAATTTGTAAGAGTTACTATACTCTTAGATGTAGATCTCTTGACATGCTATATGCTTGATTGTTTGTGAATCTTTGTTAAATGTTGTCCATTTAAGCATGCATGCATTTAATTGTGTAAATAACATGTGATATGACTTTGGATTATTTGGGTTCTTGCCTTTTATGTAAAGGTTGCATGCTAAGAAATTTTTTTTTTTAAATTGACCCTAACCGGATTCGTGTTTACACCATGCTTCTGCTCATAATCCAGTACATGTAATTGATCACTTCAAGTGGTATCAGCAGCAATACATGTTATATATATATATATATAATTACATCAAAGTGAAAATACAAAATGGACAATGTTTCCTTTAAGCAATTGATGGCCAATTTATGTATAGAGCCCTTATGTATATATTCTCATGGGAAAATTTCATAAATAATGTCTAAATTTTTAATTTTTACTATTTTAGTATTTAAATTCTTTTTTAATAATTAAGTGTCTGTACTAGTAAACAAATTTAAAATAATGTATTTAATAGATTTTACAAGTTGAAGTGCTTATGTGAAAAATCTTCAAATATTAGATTAACTTAAATGCTCTCCCTTTACATTATATTTCATATTTTTTACTCTAATTATTATCATTAGAAAAGTATAATAAATACATTACTTTTATTTATTAGGGGTGTGCAAAAACCGCTCGAACCCGAAGATGAAGCACGGTTTGGTTGAGGCGGAAGGGCAGCACGGTTCTGTTGGCGGATGTGGGAAGTATCGGATTTCGGTTTTCGATTCGGGTGAAGTGATTTGGCACCCGAACCCGCCCGAACTTCCGAAGTTTAATAATATATATATATATATATATATATATATATATATATATATATATATATATAATCAAGTATATGAACGACGTCGTTTATTGAGAACCCTAATATATACTAACCCTACACAACCCTACCTATAAAACCATCGCATTCTCAATTTCTCTTCATTTTCTAACCCTAATCCCTCATTTCTCTCCGCCTCCCACCCTTGTTCATTTCTCTCATTTTGAAAACCCTACTGTCTTCACTCTTCGCTGATCATCTATATATATCTCTAGACCCTAATCCCATTTCTCGTCTTGATTAATCTTCTGTCTCCCTCACCTTTCTTTGTGTCCTCTCATATCCTTCGTTGTTTCTACTTCTACTTCTGGAACCTTCAATTTCACTTAATATAATGAAGAAGGCAATATTGTTTCTCTTCTTTTTGTTAGATCAAATAAGAAGCAAAATTTCTCTTCTTACAGAAACAACAACATAGCTTCGTTGTTGACTTGTTTCCCAAACTGAGATTCTGTTGTTCTTTGAGTGTTTTGTTATATTTTTCTTTCTTTTCTATTTCAAATTTGAAGGGTTGCCAAAAAAGGTATTTAAAAACATGAGATCTATGAAATCTTGTTATTTTTTTTATCTGTAATTAACTTTTATTGCTTTTTATGTTCTTGCATGTATGGATCTGCGATGTTAATCGCATTACCATAAGATGGAAGCTAAAAAGTCGATAGATCTGAGCATTTTGTGACTATTGACCCTTCGATCTTGGGTGGAAAAGAAGAAGAAAGGTATATTAAAGTGAAAATTGGTTAACTTTTCAATATTTGTTCGTATTGTTGATTTTTTTTAAAATGATTTTTTTATTTTAGTATTTTGAGTATTTCCTTTGAAAAATGATTTTTTTATTTTAATTTTATACAAATGATTTTTTTGTAATTTTATAATATTTTTAATATTATAATTTTAGTTAATATTATTTAGTTAATGATTCTTATTTAGTTAATATTATAATTTGATAATATTTTGAATTAATTTTTGATATTAATATTTTGTTACTTATTAATGTTATATTGTTATTAATATTTAGTAAAATAATTTAATGTAATTAAAATGATATAATATTCATAATGAATTTGTATTTTAGAAATATTAATTATTATATTTATTTCTATATTTTTTTAATATAAATATAATAAAAAACATATTATATAATTATATAATTAAATTTTTAAAAACATATGAGTTTAAACTGTTTAATGGTGTTTTTTGGTTAACGTTTATTTGTGTTAATTATCGGGCAACGGTTGGTTGATTTTGTTTATTATTTTGTTTTATCTTTAGTTGTGACTTGTGATCATTTTATAGCAACAGTTGGTTGATTATGTTGATAACATTGTTAATGTTAATTTGAGAAAGTTTTATAGCAACAGTTGGTTGATTGTGTTGATTATTTTGTTAATGTTAATTTGGGAAAGTTTTATAGCAACAGTTAGTTGATTGTGTTTCATTTTATGTTGTTCTTCTTTCTGATGTTGTAGACGAAAAATCCAGGTGATGCCAGTGGCAGTTCCACTGCTACTGGTGATCCTGTTAATATGGTGGAAGCATCCCAAAACACTCAGCAGCAAACTAATGCTTCTGTTGAACCTCAATCTGTCCCTGCTACACAATAGTAGGCTGCTAAAAAAAAAAAAGAAAGCAGATTGAAAGCAGATCTGCAGTTTGGGAGCACTTTGAACCTATAAAGGAAGGTGAGAGGACTATTAAAGGCACATACATTTATTGTGTTGCCAAACTTGGTGCTGATTCAAAAATACATGGGACTTCATCCCTAGGAACCATGTTATGAATTGCACAAAAAACCCACATGATAAGGCAACTAGACAAAACCTTTTAACCTTGCAACCTGCATCAAATGTTTCTACTTCTGAGGGTGCTCCTAACTTGGGGGTTATGGGAACCTGGAAATTTGACCAGGACTTAATTAGGACTGCTTTAGCCAAAATGATAGCCACATATGAGTTGCCAATCAGATTTGTGGATGGGGATGAGTTTAGAAACCTGATGAGTGTTGCATGCCCACGTTTCAAAATCCCATCTAGGTGGACAGTTAGTAGGGATATAGTCAACATCTATGTTGAAGAGAGACTGAATTTGAAAATTTTTTTCAAATCAAACTGTCAAAGAGTGTGTCTAACCACAGATTCTTGGACTTCTATCCAAAGAATCAATTATTTGTGCATAACTGCACATTTTATAGACAATGAGTGGAAGCTCCATAAGAAAGTACTTGCATTTGTGCTTGTTTATTCACATAGGGGTGAGTTTATTGCTAAGGCACTAGAAAATAAATATTATTCTTTTTTATTATTTTATTAAATATAATAGTTCAATTTTAATTTTTTCACTTCATTTTAGTTAATTTTTTTTTTCATTCTTGAAAATAATTATTGCAATTTTAATTTTTTTTATCATACTTTATTTTTATTCCATTTTGGTTAAATTACATTTCACTTTTTAATTTATCTAACTAAATTTTAAAAATAAATTAAATATTATTCTATTTACTTTTTATTTTTATTTTTAATAATAATGGTATCAAATTTTGTTTATATTTTATTTTACTTTAATAATATTTAATTATTTTAAATTTAACATAATGAATGGAAGAAAAAGATAAATTTTATAAATTAAAAAATAAGAAAAATATAACAAAAGAAATAAATTTAAGTCAATTTACTATTCAAAATAAGATATAAAGGCATTTTAACTTGTAAAATCTACTTGAAATACCATTTTAGAAATTACCTCCAGTTCAGATATTAAACATCAAAATAGAAAAATTAAACATCATTTATGCATTTTCCCATTGCTATTAGAGAAACAGTATTAAGAAGTATCTTTTTTTTTTTTTTTTTTGGATTGGGGGAGGGGGTCACCCATGGGGTTCGAACCGCCATGGGTGGGTGTCTTTGGTAGACACCTTTACCACCCAAGCTCCTTGGCTTGGGTTATTAAGAAGTATCTTTTGGTTACATGTTTTTGCACTTCACAATTTATGATTTTTTTTGTGATTAATATATTATTTTAATGTCTTTCTAAATACTGTCATGTATTTTAATAAATGACTGTAAGTAGTAGGGTTATGATATAATATTGTTTAATTTGACATCCATCTAACTGTTATAATCCTTTATAATTTATTAGTTTCATATTTTTTTTTATTTTTTATTTTATAAAGAATTAAAACATAAATTTTTGGATAAATTTGTAATATATTCAAAATTATCGGTATAGTTAATTTAAGAGTAAATCGCTTGGAGAATAATTTTACTATTATGTTCTTTCGTTACTTAATAAGGCACTACAGTGAGGTGATAGCATGTGTGTGTATATATATGGGCTTATATATGTATCACATAGTGTAGAAGAGGATAAATTATATGAATGGCCACAAAGCTTTATACTTTTTACAACTTGATTCTAAAACTTTAATTTGTTTCTTTTTAATTACCTATTTTTAATTTATGTTTCATAGAGAAGTAACATAGCTTTTTTTTTTTTTTGAATTTGATGACATGACAATCGGAACGGCTACATCCCATGTCATGTTTTCATCTTGTTGAGCTTGGTATTTGTCCTAATCATCCTAAAATTTACTCTACTATTCATATTAGTTAATGGCAAACTATGCTAGATAAAAAAAAATGATATATAGCATGGATGTTCCGGTTGCCACATCATTAAATTTAGACATAAAATATTAAGATACTTTTTTGCGAAATTAAAGTAGATAATTAAAAAAGAAAGAAACTAGAGTTTTAAAACTAAATTGTAATAAAAAAAAATTTGGTGATTATCAATATAAAAAGAATATGACAACATGATATTTCCTGTATTTTCTTTAAGAGCTATATATATATATATATATATATATATATTCTATCGGTACAAATAAAAAAAGAAATCGTTAGATTAATCATTATTTAATTATAGCTGCTGATATATACTCTGTAATACACTTAAAATAGATAATATTTCTCTAATTTAAATTTAGATAAAAATAACTATTTACGTAGATATACATCTATCACCATGGTAAAAGTTTTAAATGTTTATTTTTCAATAATATAAATGAATACTTACATCGGAGTGCGGAGCTTATGTAACAAAGGGGAATCCTAAGATAAGCAAAGGCAATGAACAGAGGTCGAAGTAGAGCTGCAATAATGGAGAGCACCAAAAGTTACGAACAGCATTGACATATAATAATCCGTGAGATTTGAATTAGTTCATAATATCTCGCTTCTAGCTTAAAAATCGAACTCTTTCGTCCTTTAGTTTCGATAAATTATTCAATGAATCTCTCATCTGAAAAATATTTAGATTCTTCTCTATTTTATAAAGATAAAACAGTTTAATTTTTCTATTTGAATACTATAAAACAATTTAATCTCTTGATTTTTATTTATTCTAAATTTTAAATTTTAATTTAATTAAATTTTTAACACTTATACATACCTCTATTAGTATATTAAATTAAAACTAAATTATAAAATTTCATTAATTTTATATATATTCAATTTGGCACTTAATTTTAATTGATTTCTTTAAATAACTTTAAAATTTATAATTGTTGATATCAAACATTAAAAGAGTGAGTAACTTAATTTTCAAAGTGAAATAAGCAAATTAATGAATCTATTAAAATTAATTTTTAATTATAAGATATTGATAGAAAAATGTTTAAGTGTTGGAAAAATAGTTTATTTATAAAACTTTAAAGTTAAAATAATTAAGAAAGAAAAAATAAGATTGTTCAATTTTATTAAAATAGAGAGATTAAATTGTTCATTTTATAAAATAATGAGAGTTAAATATTTTTTTTATCTAAAAGATCTACTGAAAATTTTATCCGCATAACTAAAGTGTTGATTAAATGAAAAATGAAAAATAAAAGAGTTTAATTTTCAAACAGATGGGCCAATCTCCCACTAGTCTAGTGATAGAGGCTTGGCACCCTTTGTAAGAGGGGGACGGTTCAAATCCCCTCACCCCCTCCCTCTCATGACCAAAAAAAAAATTTCAAACAGATGGGAGAAAGTGCTTGGGAGGAAAAAAAAGGTGAACTGCTCTATAATATTCCTGAAGTCAAGAGATGGATTGAGCAACATTACGTACTTGTCGGAGTAAACGAAGGAAAATATTCCGAAGACCATGCAACTTCAAATCCATATGCCATTGAGTCATGGATGTTCATATAGGAAACATCATTATCTTGCAACTTTTTGAGCTGTAGCCAAGATGTCACGGTCATCAGCTCTATACGGCAAGAGTCTACCAACTCCGAGACATTGGTAGGCCCAACCATCACATACGAGTACTCCCCTCCTTGTGATGAATTAATGCAAGCAGAGGTGTGCACATAAAGCGGGGAGTTCACTGGATTTGCACACTTTATGAAAATTAGGCTGATAGGTGATTTTATATAATAAGAATGAGAATAAGAATGATAATCAAAATACATGGTCCAATAGTATGGAGGATGAAAATCGTGAAGAGGGACGGAGGAGCAGTTGTCCTTGTTCACGTTAGCATCCTTGAGGTGAATTGTTCGGTTGTCATAATCGATAGCCTTCACTTGATATTTCATAGATTGAAACGTGAAAATGGTGATGTTATTTTCACAGGCAAGTTCAAACACACTGTGGCCGCCGCATCCTTTAGGATCAGTTTTCAATCGAAAAGGGCTGCTAATGTTGGGGATGCTGCCGCAAGAAGAAGAAGAGCAAGAATAATTAATATTTCTAGCGCTACAAAGGCTGGGAACTGGAACTACTAGTAGTAGTAGGGCAACAAAAAAACCAGAAGAAACTAAAAGAAGCCTTTCACCAAACATGGTTTCTGTGATATGGAGACATAACTAGGAGAGGGGTGGCTACAACTTGAATCCGAAATTTAGTAAATGTCACATGAAGTTTTAGCTATTAAATTAAGTGCTCACTCAATGATCATATTTTGAATTCACACACAAGTTATCTGGTAAGATAGATACACATATTGACGAATTAATTAAGAAGACTGGCTACTACGATGGTTTTTTTAAAGTACATATCGTGGAAGATTTCAAAGAATGTTATGTCTATTTTCCAACATCATTCTTGCCACTTGGCTATATTCTGTTCGTGGAGGAATTTTCTTGGGCTTGCATTTGATGTAGCCATAATTGTTTTTTTTTTTAAAAAAAAAGATATATATGCAACTTGTGCCATATAAAATTTGTTATTAGTCAAAGATACGAGTAATTTTAATGTAAATATATATAGGAAGATGGTATGCATTGAACATTTTGCATTTAATAATTGCAATCCAAGCTTATTTCACAGTTTTTTTATTCAATTTTTAGTTGATTGATTTGTTTTACGATTGACTTTGACATTTCAAAACAAAACTCGCTATAATTTTCTATTGAGTGGTCTCTTTCCTCACCGTTAACCTATATTTTTCAAAGAAAATTTGACTCATTAACTGTATTATAAAAAAACATTCAAAGATTATGTAACATATACGTTCAATTTATTGTTTAAAAATTGTACGCGTTTTTTAGTGTTGATTGAATTCTTAAATTTATTATTGCATTGTTCATTAATACAAGCACATAAGAAATGGAAAGATAAGGAAATAATAGCACCACATGCATTCAATCTACAACATATATGTACCTTACATTAGTGGGTTAAATATTTCGGTGGTTACTTAACTTTGCGCTTATTTCATTTTGGGTACTAAAGTTCAATTGGTTTCGTTTTGGTAACCAAACTTCAATTGAAGTGTCATTGGCCGGTCACCTGGTGATTATTTGTCTATGTGGCAGCCGGAGCTCGAATATTCTCGAAATATTCACCATGTCAGCAAGCTTAGTCACTCCACTAATCCACCTCAGCAAGTCCTACTCATCCCCACAAAAACCTAATAAGCTCATGGGTCCCACACCAGAAAAAAAAAACACTTCCAACCCTAATTTTTACTTTTCAAATTTTTTTTCAACCATGGTCGTCTCAATCACATTGACGTTTCATTCACAAAAATCCCCACTCACATGTTGCGGCCCCTCCTCCCCTCTTCTTTCAAATCCCACTCGTCCTCCTACACCACCACCTTTTACCGGCGGCGGTGGCGGCGGCGGCGACCATGACTCCCACCACTAAGCAATACCCAGAACTTCATGCTAACACTCAGAACTCCAACACTAAGCAATGCCCATCAGACCACTATAGACAAGCAAATGCGCTAGTATTGATAGGCATTGAGCTTCCTGTGAATGTAACAGTATAAGATTGCTTCTCATTTGCTTGGCTGAAACTCATCGTTTCAGGGTCTACCGAGATTTTAACTCCCGGTTATTGGCTTGAAATTGATACCTTGTAAGTCCCTGCAGCACCTACATGAGTAAGTGTTCGTGTGTATTTAGCCACATTAGCACCACTGTTGCTATCGAAGTTTACTGCAAAAGAAGGATAATTGAGATCATTAAGACTATATTTCTTGCTCGAACCACATGCGAATTTTTTTCTCGTAAGGCTGGTGATTTCTGCTACTGTGTAGTTTAATGCGCAAAGAAAATTTAAGTAATCATCAACTGTTAGATCGGAGACAAGATCCGGATCAAGAGCTGATACACAGGGTCTACATGCTCTGCACCGTGATCAAATGGAGCTGATATAAGGTCTATATGTCCCCTGCGCGGTGGAGCTTTGTATACGGATTTGTCGAAGAAGGAGAAGCAGAAGAAGAAAAAGAAGAAGAAGAAGAAGAAAAGATGGTGTGATGAAGAGGAGACCAATCAGATTTGGCAATGCAAAAAAGGGTTCTGAAGAGAAACAAATTGGATTGTTACAGAGGTATTTGGAAGATTAACTACGGTTAGTTAGATATGTTTATGAGTGTGGTGATGAATTTGATGAACAAGAAGAATTAGAAAAAGAAGAAGAATAAGAAGAAGAAAATATCACTGAAAATCAATTGATTTAGGATTTATACTGGATTTTGAAAAGCTGTTGTTGATTTTTATCAGATTGCAATTTTTACTGTTTTTATTTTATCACAAAAAGCTAAAAAAAGTAGAATGTTATGGATGAAGCTAAAGGGTTAAAGTGAATTTGGGTCATAAATGTATTAGGTAAAAGTCATCAGATCATAAATGCATTAAGTAAAAGTTAGGGATAGAAGTGTTTTTATGGTGTGGGACCCATGAGATGATTAGGGTTATGTAGGATTAGTAGGGCTTGCTGAGGTGGATTAGTGGAGTGACTAAGCTTGTTGACATGGTGAATATTTTGAGAATATTCGAGCTCCGACTGCCACGTAGACAAACAACCACCAGGTGACTGGCCAATGACACTTAAATTGAAGTTTGGTTACCAAAATGAAACCAATTGAACTTTAATACCCAAAATGAAATAAGTGCAAAGTTGAGTGACCACTGAAATATTTAACCCCATCAGTATATATCAAGAACTAATAAAACTCACAGAACCTGCAAAATCGCTTCACACATGCTTCGTTTTTGCTAAATGTTTGCACTTTTATTCTCTCATCTAGTAATGACAAAGAAGGCTTTGGAGGCATTTCAATGTACTTGATGTCCCGCACAAGCATCTCTATGGCTTTATGCATCGAAGGACGATCAGTCGGCTTCAGCTGTATACACCACAATGCGACCATAATCACTTCTTTGTTATGCTTCTTTCCTCCTTTGTAGCATTACCTAATTTTATATCCTTTCCTTTACTGAATTGATCGTAAACCCATGTGGGGAAATAAATTCGGCTTAAATGCTCTGCAAATGCATTCACAATCTTCCTTTTACTATCCATTTCCATCAACAACATTTCAAAATTGTAGACGTCAGCTTTGTAAGAAATGTCTCCTATATTTTTATAGATTAATTCTGGAGCCATGTAACCCATAATTTTTCGTGCTACTGTGAGAGATACAACACTGCTATTTGTCAGACACAATTTTGCAAGACTAAAATCAAAACTTTTCGGCATGAAATTTTCATCAAAAAGAATGTTATAAGGCTTGATGTCGAAATGTAAAATTTGCATATCACATCCTCAACGCAAATATTCCATGCCATGAGCAACTCCTAGTGAAATTTCATACATCTTCTCATTACTAAAAATTTTGTTATTTTCTTGAGAAAATATAAACTTGTCAAGAGATCCATTAACCAAGAATTCATACACAACAACATGATGGGATCTTTCAACACAAAAACCAAGAAGTTGCACCACATTCATATGATGAACTTTCCCTATGGTGCTAACTTCATTGATAAAATCTTTCCTATTAGCTTTGGACTTATCTAGAATCTTTACAGCAACTAAACATCCGCTACGAAGTTTTCCTTTATATACAAAGCCAAAACCTCCTTCACCTAATTTATCCTTGAAGCCATTGGTTATTTTCTTAATTTGAGAGTAAGAGTACCTAATTGGCATAAAATTGGCCTGATTTTGCAAGAATTTTTTAATGTCATTGTACGTTGATAGATGCCTTCTTCGCCACTTATAGATAAGGAATGCAAAAATGCATGGAACTCCACAAATGAATAATGCTGTGTGATACATCGCTGAACTAGGAAAAGAAAAAATCAGTTTGCACATGTGTTTTGAGAAAAGATGAGTAATTTAATTCTGAATAATTCCATCTTAATCCAATTCTTCCAAGCTTCGTTGTTTGCTTGTTAAAAGAATTGAAAAACTTAAGGTGGAGAGGTGGGGCAGTCTTTGTCCACACCCGAAGGACATTAATTTTTTTGGGTAGTGCCCACAAAAGATAATAAATCAAAATAGAATCTATAATATATTTAAGAGGAGTATGAAGAACACTAAAATTTATTATAAAACATCCTCCTTAAATTTCTACTAATTATTTTGATGACCTAATTCATGGAAAAGTAACTTAGCAATATTTTCAAGTTAAATTTCATGATGTGAATGACCACATCTTGTTAAGCTTCTTATTTGTTCTAATCATCCTAAAATTTATTCTAGTATTTATATCAAATGATGACATGTTTTATAAGATAAAAACATAGCATATGCTTAAATCGGTTGGCATGTCATCGAATTTAGCTGAAAAATGCTAACATACCTTCCTGTAAAATACAAATTTAATTTAGGTAATTAAAAAGAAAATTAAAATTTTCAAATGAAATCGCAATAAAGTTTGATGACCACCCATAAAATTTACTCCATAAAGAATATATTGTACTTTCTTAGATGTTTCTTTAAAGTAGATGAATACTTACATTTGAGTGGCAACCAGAAGCGCTAGAGGGAAGCGACTAGATAACCAATGCCAATGCTCAGATCTCGAAGAAGAGCCGCAATAATACTGGAGAGCACCAGAAGTTACAAACAAATAGCATAAGCATTGACATATAATAATATTCCTGAAGTGAAGTTATAGATTGAGCAACATTACGTACTGGGCATAGTAGATGAAAAAGAATGGGAAAACCATGTAAGATTAAATCCATATACCTTTGAATCATGAATGTCCATATAGAAACATTATTATGAAGTTGTACCTAAGATGTCTTGGTCATCAGCAATATACGGCAAGAGTCTGCTAACTTCGAGGCATTAGTAGGCCTAATTTTTGTTGGTGCTAAAATGCATATAGTTTTATAATTCATTTTTACACTTATTCATTCATTTTAGGTTGCGTTTAGATTAATTTAACTATAAAAATGGATACTTTTATATTTTTTTTTCTAGGGAAAAAAGTTTTGGAGGTGATTGGTGATGATTTGGGCAAGAGAAGGAAAGAAAAGAAAACGAGCAATGAAATAAAGTCATCCTTTCATAGGATTATCGAAGCAAGCAACCCAAAGGAGGTTGAGGTTCTATCGCGATCGTGGATTCTACACGATCGTGGTTTCCTGCTAGTCTAATCTTCTGTGGCGAGCATGACAGAGTAGTGAGCGCCACCCTTTCACGAGAAGCCCCTCTACCACAATCGCGGCTTAATATGCGATCGCGGGTAGCACGACTCCAGCACAGAACATGCTGAGGTGTACGTTTTAATGAAGAGCAAATCTAAGGGAGGTAAAAGGATGTTCTAGAAGAAGCTATAAAAGGACAAAGACCACTATTCTTTAAGGGGATTCTGATTATTTCTCACACACACCCATAACAACCAAGAGAGAGAAGGAGAAGAAAGAGGAGAAAAAGAATCTAAGAAGAAGAGCCACCATTGAAGACCCATAAGCTTCTTGATAACATTCTTTAATTCTTTCTCTTTTGTGATTATTCTTTTAATATTCTCTTGGGTTGTTATTGAATGTTGAATATTAAATGATGGATATTGAAGCCATGTTTTTCTAAGTTTATTTTGTTGTTAGGATTTTGGAAACTCATTTAATTCAAGTGTATTTGATAGATCTTGTTCTTATTTCTATTGCATATTGTATTTGTTGAAATTATTAAATGTTATGTTATGGCTAAATGCAACTTTAGTTTAGATCTATGCATTGAGAGATGGTGGATTTAAAAGACCCACAAATACTTGTTAGAATAATCAATGACTTGAGAGAGCTTGATTGAATCTAATCCTCTATAAGTTTGCTTGAAGCCTTGCATGTTTAATCCTCTATAAGTTTGCTTGAAGCCTTGCATGTTTGATGTTGTCTTATTTTATGGTGATTATGAGAGTTAAGCTATAATTTTGAGATTCAATTGATGCATGTTTATAGAGTTTAGTATTACTTGAGAGAGAGAGCTAAATGATTATTGAAAACTTGAGGTATGCAATGAATTTGAATAAATCTGTTAAATAATTTGATGATAATGTGGTGAACAATCTCCTAACAATGTAGTTTCCATATTGATTCATTTTCTTGTTAATTAGTGCATGATAGTTTGTTTTACATTTTTATTATTTGTTAGTTATTTTAGTTTAATTATCATTTCCATTCCCATTTTATTTGAAAGCTCTAAATAAATATAATTAGGACTAATAGGTGAATTAGTACCAATCCTCGTGGGAACGATACTTAACTTGTTATTTTATTATTTGTCGACCTGTATACTTGCATCAATCAATAAGTTTTTGGCATCACTGTCGGGGATTGAGCAACTAACATCATAATAAGTGCTAATTATTTTGGATTAGAGCAATTTTCTTATGTGTTCTATTTTTAATTCTGTTTTACTCTGTTTTTAGGCATTCCTTTATTGTTTATGCAGAATAGTACACGTGCTCGGAAAGAACCATTGGTTTTCATCCCAGACTTGTCTATATTCGAGAAAGAAAATTACAGGAGATTAAAGAATGCAACTAGAGAAGTGGCAGCACAACAAGGAGCAACTGAAAGAACTCTTCTTGAGTTTGCTATGCCGAGTTTGGAAGGAGCTCAACAAAGAATAACTAGACCAAACATCTAAGCTAATAGTTTTAGATCAAGCCTGCACTTCTACAGATGATTCATTCTACTCTACAATTCATGGCTTACCTTCAGAGGATCCAAATATGCACATAGCAAGATCATGTACATAGCAAATTTTTTGAAGATTTGTGATACTTTTAAATACAACGGAGTTTTCGATGACGCCATTCGCTTGAGACTTTTCCCATTTGCACTCAAGGACGGGACAAAAGACTGGCTTAACTTGCAGCCAACAACATCCATCACCTATTGGGATCTTCTTGCAAAGGTATTCTTGGCTAAATACTTCCCACCAGTAAAGATGGCACTAATAACGGTTCAGCAATTTGAGACCGAATCTTTTTGTGATGCTTGGGAGAGATTCAAGGAGTTACAACGAAGTTGCCCACACCATAGTCTACCTAGGGACGTTCTTATTCGTGCCTTCTAGAATGGAGTAATGAGGTCTACTAGAGACACTATTGATGCAGCTACTAGGGGGTCTCTCATGTAGAAAACAGTATATGAGGCCTTTGAATTATTGGAGGAAATGGCCAATAATAATTGTTTATGGTCATCTAAGAGACAAATGCCTCCTAAACAAAATGGAAAGCTAGAAGTGGATGTGGTGACTTCTTTGCAAGCACAAATCGCTACATTGTCAAAGAAAATTGGGGATTTCATTTCAAGAGGTAATATTGTCCCACCTACTTCTAATTTTCCTTATAAGCGTTGTCATGTGCTTGGACATACTACTCTTGAGTGTGGATTTGGAAATGGTAATATGTATAGAGATAGCTTGCTTGAGAAATGTAGCTATTTTGGCAATCAATTCCAACCAAGGCAAGCCAACAACCCTTTCTCAAACACTAACAATCAAGGTTGGAGAAATCACTCCAACTTCTCATAGAGTAACAATCAAAATGCTCAAGGGTTTTTAAATCAATTCTCTAAGCCACCACCTCCCAGATTTCAAGCACCACAAGGCAATAATAGATTTTTAGACATGGAGAATAAGCTAGATAAGTTCTTTGATGTTGTCACCTCAAAGATGACTAGCCAAGAGGAAAACCAAAAGAGAATGGAAGTAAAGTTTGACCAATTGTCAATAACCATGCATCTTTAATTCATAATATTGAAGTTCATCTTGGACAATTGGAAAATGTTATTGCAACAAGAGCTCAAGGCCATGTAATAAGCAATACGGAAGTTAATCCTAAGTAGCAAGTGAAAGTCATCACCTTAAGAAGTGGGAAGGAGCTTCAAAGTCCTAAATCAATCCCATTGAAAGTTGATGATGACAAGGAAAATCAAGAAATGACAAGTGAAAAAGTGCAAGAGAAGGCTAAGGAAAACAAGTTGAGAAGCAAGAGGAGCATCCCCATACCATTGACAACTTTAAGTATGCTCCAAGACTTCTTTTCCATTGAGACAAAAAAATAAATGAAGATAAGAAAAGGTTTGCAAAATTTCTAGACATATTCAAGAAAATAGAGCTGAAGTTGCCACTTTTAGAAACCTTAAATGAGATACCAAAGTATGCCAAATTTCTTAAGGACATCATCACCAACAAGCGCAAGTGGGATGACAACGAGAAGGTGCCTTTAATGAAGATGTGTAGCTTTATCATTTCAAACAAAATCCTAATTAAACTCAAAGATCCAGGGAGTTTCAATATCCCTTATGTTATTGGTTCTCAAGAATTTCCTAAATGTTTTATGTTATTTAGGTGCTAGTATCAATCTAATGCCACTTTCACTTTTTAGATAATTAAATCTTAGAGAAGCTATCAATACAAACATGACTCTTCAGCTTGCAGATCATTCAATCAAGAAACCATTTAGAGTAGTTGAAAATGTGCTTGTCAAGGTGGATAAGTTTGTGTTCCCGGTTGACTTTGTGATTTTGGGTTTTAAGCAAGATAAGAACTGCCCTCTCATTCTAGGAAGACCATTTCTCAACACTAAAAAAGCCATTATTGATGTCAATAATGGAAAAATCACCTTGAGAGTGGGGGAAGAGAAAGTAGAGCTCACCATGTCTAAGTTGATGAAACAGCCCATTTATGAAGAAGAGTCAAGCATGAGGGTTAAAGTGGTGGATGAATGTGTGAAAGAGGTGCAAGCAAAGATGGAACATACCAAGCAAATAGAGAGTGGGCATCCAAGTGAAGAAGAAGAGTGTCCTTTCACCAAACCTGAGATTCTTACTTGAAATGACACCCCGATTCCACCTTCAATTGAGAAACCTCCTCATTTAGAACTCAAACCTTTACCTAGCCACCTAAGATATACCTTTCTTAGGGAGGGAAATACCTTACCAATTATTGTTTCTAATAAAC
Source organism: Mallotus japonicus (assembly GCA_949634005.1). Lineage (NCBI taxonomy): Eukaryota > Viridiplantae > Streptophyta > Magnoliopsida > Malpighiales > Euphorbiaceae > Mallotus > Mallotus japonicus. The sequence goes on from CATIWK010087105.1 coordinate 22,539, forward strand.
TCATAAAAAATCAAGAAGAGCAAGTGTGTGAGGTGGTAAGGAAGAGGTGGAGAGCAATAAGATGGCAAATAATGGATATCAAGGGAATTAGCCCTTCATTGGTGATGCATAGAATTGGTATGGAATATAGTTGTAAAGCCACAGCTGAGAGGCAATAAAGACTTAATCCTAATATGCAAGAAGTGGTGAAGAAAGAGATATTAAAGCTTTTTGATGCTGGCATTATTTTTCCTACTTTCAATAGTGAATGGGTAAGTCCAATACAATGCATCTTAAAGAAAAGTGGCATGACAGTGGTAAAAAATGAAGAAGGGGAGATAATCTCCAAAAGAGCTATAGATGGTTGACGAGTTTGCATCAACTATCAAAAACTCAATAATGCTATAAGGAAGGACCATTTTCCTTTACCTTTCATCAATCAAATGCTTGAAAGGATTGCGAGACATGCCTATTATTGCTTTTTGGATGGATGCTCCAGTTACAATCAAATATGCATACCCCGGAGGATTAGGATAAGACCACTTTTACTTGCCCTTAAAGCACCTTTGCCTATAGGAGAATGCCATTCGGACTTTGTAATGCCCTGGCCACTTTCCAACATCGCATGACATCTATTTTCTTCGGCCTCATAGAGAATATAATGGAGGTATTCATGGATGATTTCTCTGTTTTTGTGGATTCTTTTCACTTATGTTAATTGAACCTTGATAATATGTTGAAAAGGTATAAAAATACTAACCTTATCCTAAATTGGGAGAAATGCCATTTTATGGTTAATGAGGGTATAGTGTTAGCACCTAAGATCTCAAGTGAAGGAATTTAGGTACATAGGTTAAAAATTAAAGTCATAGAGAAGCCATCACCACTAAATTCAATAAAGGGAATGTGAGGATTCTTGGGACATGCTGGGTTTTATCAATGATTTATTAAGGATTTTTCTCTCATGGAAAAACCCCTTACTCAATTGTTGGTTAAAGACGCACCCTTCGATTTTAATGAGTCTTGTTTGATTGCTTTTAATAGGTTGAAGAAACCCTTGATTTCAGCACCTATAATTTCTTTACTGGATTGGTCACTTCCTTTTGAGTTGATGTACGATGCTAGTGACTTTGTAATGGGAGCAGTCCTTGGCCAAAGGAAGGACAATAAACACCATGTTATCTACTATGCAAGTCAGACTCTCTTGGATGCACAACTTAATTACACTACCACTGAAAAAGAGATTCTTATTGTAGTTTTTAAAATTGAGAAGTTTAGATTATATATTTTAGGATTTAAAATTTTTATCTTTACTGACCATGTTGCATTGCGTTACTTGTTTGTAAAAAAGGATGCTAAACCTCATCTAATTCGGTTGGTGCTTTTATTGCAGGAATTTGATTTAAAAATCAAGGACAAGAAGGGGAGCAAGAATGTGGTAGCTGATCACCTCTCTTGATTAGAGCAACATCACCATTTGTAATCCAAAGAAGAAATTAATGATAATTTCCTAGATGAGCTTCTTTTTGTTGTTCAACATTTGGAACCCCATGGTATGCTGATATCTTTGATCAGTGACTGTGGCTCTCATTTTTGCAACAAACAATTGAAAGCTCTTTTGAAAAAGTATAAAGTGCACCATCGCATTGCAATACCATATCACCCTTAAACCAATGGCCAAGGAAAAACTAAAAACAGAGCTTTAAAGTAAATTTTTAAAAACACAACATTTAGGGGCGTATCGCACAATGTTTAAAACATCAATAGGCTTGTCTCCATATCAATTGGTGTATCGCAAGGCCGGTCACTTACCAGTAGAGCTTGAGCATAAAGCTTATTAGGCAATTAAGGCTCTTAATTTTGATACGAATGCAGTAGAAAAGCAAAGGTTATTACAGATCTAAGAGCTTGAAGAACTTTGACATTTAGTATATGATAATGTCAAAACTATACAAGGAACACACTAAAAGATAGCATGACAAAAGGCTTTGCAAGAAGTCATTTCAACAAGGAGATTTAGTCCTGTTATTCAATTCAAGACTCCACTTGTTTCTAGACAAACTTAAGTCGAGGTGGAGTGGTCCCTTTAAGGTTGTTCAAGTATTTCCCCATGGTGCACTTAAGTTAGCAAATGCAAGTGGAGAGCAATTTAAAGTTAATGGTTGAAGGTGCAAACCATACCACCAAAGAATGATAATTAAGGATAGGGATGCACTCCCTCTCCACCTCACTAATTGAAAGCATTCTTGGATAGTAAAGCTATAGACTATAAATTTAGCATGTTTTTTTCATTTTTTTGCCTCATTCATTTTTTATTTTGTATTCATTTTATGGTTAAGTTTGTAACTTTTTCAGCATTTTCTATCTTAGACATGTTTTCTGCTTGTGTTTTAAGTGATTTTGATAGATGTTAATTTAGGGTTGTGGCATTTTTGAAACAGAATACTGCAGCAGAGTTCACTACTGTGATCGTTAATTCAGCAACTCTAGTCCATCACCCTAATCATGCATATTTCTACGATCACTAATCTATAATTGTTTATAGAACTCATCTTTCTATGGCGATCGCTATCATGCCCCGATCACATATCTTTCAAATCACCACTTTTTACTGCGATTGTTATAGGGTCGCGATCACTAAGAACTCGATATGCCTCCCTTTCTAAAATTCTTTTTTAAAGTGCGCGATCATCATTGAGTAGCGATCGCCAAATTATATTCCTTTATTTTCTGTCATGATCGCACCATTCGTCCAGATGAAGAGGCGACATTAACTCCACCTCTTCCTATTTTTAAAATTTTTCTTATTCTCTTCACTTTTCCTCATTAAACCCTAGTTGCCCACCCTCTTCGTCTCTCCCATTTTCCTCTAAATTCTTCACCCCTTTCCTCTCTAATCATGCCTCACTAGAAAATTTTGGCATCTCACCTCCGGTAATCCAAAAAGGGTAAGGAACCAATGGTTGAGAAAGAACCACCAGAGAAGGAGAAAACTCCATCACTATCGCCATCACCGCTTCGATACCTTCCTCTTCGCATGAATTTTCTAATCAGTATAATGCTCTCTTTCCTATTCTTTCATATGATGAAGGAAAAAGGTACGTTTCTTTTACTCTCCGAAAAATCATTGCATACAAGTATTATGATGAATCATTTTTACAACAATTGGATCTTTGATGTACTTTAGAGACAAACTAGGTTGGGAAAATTTTTGACATTGAAACACAACACTTACAAAGAGTTGGCACTTGAATTTTTCACCATACTTCAACCCAAAAGACTCGAGCAATTTAGTGCTCACGTGTCATTTCTTTAGAAACCCGTATGAAATTGATTATGAATTTATTTTTTAGGTTTTTGAGCTTCTAATAGAAGGGTTAAAAAAGGCCCCTAGGCACTTTGATATTTTTTAATTTTGGAGAATCCTTTCCTAGATGTCTACTTACCTGGGAAGTGATGCAACTCCAAGTGGTTTGATTAGGGATCATTGTTATTTGATTTTGCATCGTTTCATAAGCTCTACCATCTTTGGCAAAAATGAAACTAGTCTGGCCTCGAAGCAAGAAATGCTTCTCTTATGGAGATTGCACAACAAGACCCCAATCTCTACCACTCACTTTATTTTTCAAACACTACTTTATATTAATACAAATCCTAAGACTAGGATATCCATGGGCTATATTGTCATGGCCATTGCTTTGCATTTTCATATTTTTGATCCCTTAAACACACATATGTTTATGGTTAAATCAGGTTCCATTAATTGTGATTTTCTTTATTATGGCGAGGTGAGCACAAGCACTATAGAGCTCCGCCAATAACAAACAAGGACGTGCTACACTGTTTGACACAATATGAACCACTCCGGGGAGCGTACTGAAGCATTCACTCCCATTCCTGAAGACTTGGATGAGGAAATGCTAAAGGAACCAATGCAACAAGATGCGCCTCAATAACCCGACAATGGACAGAGGCAAGTCATGATCAAGTTAGAGCAAATGGAGCAAAAGTAAGAGAATAAGTACCAAAGAATTAAGAAGGAGGTGAGCTCTCTTAAAATCATGCTCTAAAATTATTTCCAAGCATCGGGGTACGACATTTCATCGCCATCACCAACTCCTTCACCTTCGGGATCTCCTACACAAGGGGAGTAAATCTTCTTTTCCCTAGTTTTCCTTTTGTTTTTAATTTTTAGCTTTTAGTTTTTCTTTCATTTCATGTTTATATTTTTTATTTGTGAATTTTATTTTGTTTTTAGGTATGTTTGTGCATGATACATATTGCATTTTGGTACCCCACCACATATTGGGGACAATGTGTTATTTACGTGTTGGGGGGAGGGGGGGAGGAACAATTTTGCACTTTAGTTTACCATGTGTATATTTTGGGTACATATTATGCATTAAACTTCATTTTTCATGCATTTATGCATAGATAGCCCAATTTTAAATGCTTGACACTTAAAATTTTTGCAAACTATCATTGTGATGAACTTTGTATATGTTTTTGGTTTTATTGAGATCATATTGATTAATCTTGTTATAACCCGAACTTTATTTTATTAATTTTAAAATTAAAGTTTGAGATTTGCAGTGTTAATAAATATTTTATTAAATTGAGACTATTATTTAGTGAAATTTAATTTGTAATTTGATGTTAAATGTTATTTTAATATTGTTAATATTATTATTTATGTAGAACTATAAACTTAGTGTATTTTTTTAGTATATTATATTATTGTTAAAGTGTGTATAAATATATAGTGTGTGTAGAGTTTTGGGTGGTGATTGATTATTTTATTATTAAAAAATATATATATATAAGTTAAAACATTTCTTTTCTCTCTCCCCGAATCACATTTCTTCTTCCCCATCTTCTTCTTCTTCTTGCTGCCTCACCGCTAGCCACCCTCACTGCCGGAGCCGACCACCACCACCACAGCCTAGCCGTCGCCACGCTAGATGCCATCAGCCTTCCTCCTTTCCTCCCATCGTCGATTGTTGCTTCTCCTTTCCCTTCGTTCTTCTCGGTGCCGATAAGGAGAAGAGCTCGTCAGAGCTGTTTCCGGCGACGTCGGCAGCTGAGCTTGGGCTCAATCTCTTCCTCTCTCCTTGGGCTTCATTTCCCCTAAGGTAATTCGTCCTAACAGCTCTAAATTCGACTCCAATTTTGAGAAATTAGTTCTAGGGTTCTTGAGCTATTTTTTTGAAATTAAGCTCAAATTTGGTTGAATTAGCTTGATTTGAGTTTTGATTAGTGTTGTGGAGGTTGAATGCTATGCAAATATATTTTCTTTATATTTTTCGGAATTATTTTTAATTTTTAAAATTTATTATGTGAAAAATATAATTTAGAGAAAATTTTGTAATTTAATTTTAAATTGATTTTTTGGTAATTTATAGTTAATTACTATGTATAATGATGATTTTGATAGTTAAAAAGTATAAATTAATTTTATTAGTTAAATTAGTATTTTTGTATTTTTGGTTAATTTTAGATTAATTTCCAGAAATAATATAAATATATATAAATATTATAGTATTTAAGTATTTGATGATTTAATTGTATTTAGTGTTAAAATATATTTTTATGAATTATTTTCTATTTTTAGCTAATTGATATTAATTTTCGGAAATTAGTAGAATAATAACCTTATTATTTGTTTTAAGCTTAAATAAGCTATTTGCTAATTTTATGGTATATTTAAGTGATTTAATTATTTATTTGCATTTAATGTTAATTTAATTCTAAAAATATGAAAATGGATTTTTATTGCGAAATTTCAATTACAAATATGAATTTTATTATTTATTCAAAAATAAATACCTTTTATGTTTTATTATGAAAATAAATTGAATTATGATCGTTAAATGAATTTTTATGATTTATTGGTGATTTTAATGAAAATTATATTATTTTATTTGATGTTGTGAATTTTGGATTTCGGTTGGGCACACAGTGCAGTTTGGGGGCCCAACCCGAGATGTGGAGTTATGATTGGATAGAAGTGTCGTTTAATTGCAGGATTGGCTCTACTTTTAGTAGAGAGATGTCCGTTTTACAAAGGAGACTCTGCCGAATTTTTTTGTAGATTTCTCGTAAAATGTGACGTCGGTACTGATAGTTTTGAGTCTTTTTCCTTAGAATTTCAGCATGTCTAAGATTAGTATTTTAATTCCGTTTATCCTTTTTATTTTCCTTAGCTACTCCGAGACCGAGACCCACGAGGCAGGGCCAGTCGGGTCAGAGCAGAGGAGCGCATTCCACCTGTGAGTTGATTTTATGGAATGTGTGTTAGGAGTAATTAATATATATATATTTTCCATATGATTAAGCATGATTAATTATTTATTTGTTTTTATATATCATGAAATGATTATTTATTAGTTAATTTATGATATATGAATTTAGTTAAATTTTTACATATGAAAAATATATGTTTTGGAGAATGGTAGGACATGCTACCTGGTGGGTATCACCAGGACTGTTGCGCAACAGTAATGATTTGAGTAATAATTATGTATTGTGAGCTCTGGTAAAGCGTTGCTCTCTAGGCAGGATTATTGGATGTGAGCCCTGGTCGAGCGTTGCTCTCTAGGCAGGTATAAATTATTGGTTGGACCCTGGTCGAGCTTGCTCTCTAGGCGCCAGTAATTAATTGGTATAAGAGATTGACTGCGGCTGGACCCTGGTCGAGCTTGCTCTCTAGGACCGGCAGTCATTTGGATAAAGAGAGCCGAAAGGCTATTAGAGTTTATGGTTTAGGAGTTCTACCAAGTTTCCCATTAAAAGAAAATTTTATTACATGATTTTGTACGAGGATTTTCATATTAAAGCAAATAAGGAAATTGGAAAAAGATTTCGTATAAATATATTTTGAGTAAAGTAAAAGATTTTAAATTATTATATTTATTTTACCTTATTTGTTTTAAAAATGATTTTTAATAAATGTTTTAAAACCAGCATGCATTTCATAAAGTTGATTCACTCAGTGAGGTCTGATTCCCCTCAACTTATTTTTTTCAGGACCTCACAGTCAGCTTACTAGTGTTCCTCGTTTGCGCCGTGTTTGTTCTTCACCGGCTGCACTATGTATGTTAATTTGAAATATGCATTGTATAAATGAATTCTAGATACCGCAGTAGTTAATTAAGGAACTGGTATTATGTGTATTCTAATTTTATCTGACTTGAGATGTTATTGTATTTAAAGAATATTATATTTTATGTATTTGAATATTTATGCATTTGATTATGGAGTATTTTATGAAGTATGAATTTATTTGTTTAGTGTTTAATGATTTATATTCCGCGAAAAATTTCTAAGTCTTACTATAGGTTTCGGTTACTTTATGTAATCCTATTCCCTAGTGCCAGTCACGTACCTTTAGGTTCGAGTCGTGACAAATCTTCTATTAATGGTTAGCTTAAGTTCCTTTTAAGCATTGTTAACACGTTGAGTTGAGAATTTTAAGCTTTTAATCAACTTAATGTGTGTTGTTATTTATTTGATCATAGTTGTGAATTAATGCTTTGGGATTGAGTATAGTGAATGAACTAAACTTCTCCCTAAGGTTGCTTTTAGGTGTATATGAAAGGAATTGTAAAAATACCCTCTCCTATTTCTAAAAAAAAAAAGAAGAAAAAGAGAATAAAAAGTGCTAGGAACTCGAATTCCACCTACTCCAATGATCTTGCAAAAGAGTATGAGTATTCTAAAAACCTTCTCAAGGTATTTATATTGAGTAGTTTGGGAAAGACAGGGAACCACCAAGAGAGAAGAAAAGCATAAAAACAAAAAGAAAATAAATAAAAGAGAGTTAATTTCTGCATGCCAAATTAAGAGTCACCTTAGTTTGAAGTCTTTTTTATTGATTTATCCTTTTCTTAAGATTTTGATTCATGATTGTGTGAATTGAATAGACAACATGCTCTTCACTTGGTAATTTACATTTCTCGGCTTGATTTGTTAACTTTATTTTTGAGAATTAAAAACTAGCTATTAGAAGAAGATTGTGTTGTATGCTTGATAAAACTTGGATGTATGCTTTGTTCATTGCTTTGATAGTTGTTGTTCTTAAGCTTTGCTTGAGGACAAGTAAAAATTCAAGTATAAGGGTATTTGTTGGTGTTAAAATGCATATAGTTTTAGGATTCACTTTTAAACTTATTCATTCATCTTAGGTTGCATTTAGATTAATTTAACTATAAAAATATATACTTTTATATTTTATTTTATTTTTCTGGGGAAAAGAAGCTTTGGAGGTGATTGGTGATGATTTGCGCAAGAAAAGGAAAGAAAAGAAAACAGAGTAAGGAAGCAGAGTCATCCTTCTGTGGCGATCACAGCTTCATACGTGATCGCGGGACAATCGAAGCAAGCAACCCAAAGGAGGTTGAGGTTCTGTCGCGATCGTGGATTCTGTGTGATCGCAGGTTCTTACTAGCCCAATCTTACGTGGCGAGTGTGAAAGAGTAACGAGTGCCACCCTTTCACAAGAAGCCTTCTACCACGATCGCGGCTTTATACGCAATTGCGGGTAGCACAATTCCAGTACAGAACATACTGAGGTGTACATTTTAATGAGGAGAAAATCTAGGGGAGGTAAAAGGACATCCTAGAAGAGGTTATAAAAGGACAAAGACCATATTTTTCTAAGGGGATTCTAATTATTTCTCACACACACACCCATAATAACCAAGAGAGAGAATGAGAAGAAAGTGGAGAAAAAGAAGCTAAGAAGAAGAGCCACCATTGAAGATCTATAAGCTTATTGATAACATTCTTTAATTCTTTCTCTTTTGTGATTGCTGTTTTGATATTCTCTTGGGTTGTTATTGAATATTGAATATTGAATGATGGATATTGAAGCTATGTTTGGCTAAATTTATTTTGTTGTTGGGATTTTGAAAACCCATTTGATTCAAGTTTATTTAATAGATCTTGTTCTTATTTCTATTGTATATTGTATTTGTTGAAATTATTGAATGTTGTGTTATGGCCAAATGTAACTTTAGTTCAGATATATGCATTAGAAGATGGTGGATTTAACAGACCCACAAATACTTATTCAATTAATCAATGACTTGAGAGAGCTTGATTGAATCTAATCCTCTATAAGTTTTCTTGAAGCCTTGCATGTTTGATGTTGTCTTATTTAATGGTGATGATGAGAGTTAAGCCATAATTATGAGATTCAATTGATGCATGTTTGTAGAGTTTAGTATTACTTGAGAGAGAGTGCTAAATGATTATTGAAAGCTTGAGGTATGCAATGAATTCAAATAAATCTGTTAAATAGCTTAATGATAATATGGTGAACAATCTCCCAATAACATGGTTTCCATATTGATTCATTTCCTTGTTGATTAGTGCATAATAGTTTGCTTTACATTTTTATTATTTGTTAGTCATTCTAGTTTAATCATTATTTCCATCCCCATTTTATTTGAAAGCTCTAAACAAATATAATTAGGACTAATAGGTGAATTAGTACCAATTTTCATTGGAAAGATACTTATCACTTTATTACTTATCTACCCCTATACTTACAGCATTTTGCATTACATTAAGCGACAATCAACAATCTTTACATACGAATACCCTCCTCTTTTTAATGAATTAATGCAAGGAGAGGTGTCTATATAAAGTGAGGACTTCACTAGATTTACGCACTTTATGAAAATTAGGTTGATTGGTGACACTAGATCAGGATTAAAAGAATAATAGAAATTCATAGGCAAATTGTTTGGATGAAGAGAATGAAGATTGATGGAGCAGTTATTATCCTTGTTCATGTTAGCACCTTCAAACGAATTGTTTGGTTATCATAATCGATAGCTTGCATTTGGTATTTTATAAAATTAAAAGTACAAATGGTGATGTTGTTTACACAGTCAAGTAGATATGCTACGACCATATCCTTCAGGATTAGTTCTCAATTGAAAAGGCCAGGTAATGTTAGGGATGCTGCTGCAAGAAGAAGAGCAATTATAATTGATGATATTTCTAAAGCCACAATGGCTGGGAACTAGAACTACTAGTGGTAGAGCTTTGAAAATAAAGTAAATCTTGAAAATTTCACTAGACATTATAGTTTCTATGATATGGATGAAGAGATAACTAGTAAGTGATACATTAGGGTTTATTGATGTTAGTATCAAATTATGCATAGTTTTAGGACCTTAATTTACATACTTTTATACATTTTAATTAGCATTTAGTATAGTAAAACATATAACAATATATATTTTATATTTTTTTTTTCTAAGGAAAAGAGGTTTTAGAGGTGAATGGTGGCCAAATGAGCATAAAAGGAATGAACAGTATGAGTGAACAGTAACTCATGAATAGTAACTCGAGGGGATTAGAAGACTATAAAAGAGTGACCGAAAACCTAATTTAGGGTGTGGAGATCATAATCTAAAAGTGAGAAAAATCATTCCAAGATCTAACCCACCAAGAGGAGAGAATACATTAAAAAAATCAATCAAGAGGAGGAGAAGAAGAAGAAGAAGAAGGAGGAGAAAAATCAAGAAGCTAGAAGAAGAGCCTCCATTGAAGACCCAAAGCTTGTTGATAACAATTTCTCTTCCTTTCTCTTTATTGAATATTATTTATTAAATAATCTCTTGGTTGTATTTTGAATATTGAATGACAGGCTAAGTTTATTATTGTTGTTGGGATTTCGGAAACCCATTTTATTTGAGTTCATTTTATATATCTACTTCTTGTTTATTTGCATATTGTATTTGTTTAGCTTGTTGTGTGTTTTGTTTTCGCCAATGCAACCCTTCGTTGAATCCATGCATTGAGAGATGATGGATTCAATAGATCCACAAATACTTGTTAGATTTATCAATGACTTGAGAAAGCTTGTATAGATCTAATCCTCTTTAAGTTTGCTTATTGCCTTTCAAGTTTGATGTCGTCTACTTGATTTATGGTGATGATGAGAGTTAAGCCATATTTTGAGAGTTAATCGATGCTTGTTAGTGAGATTAGCATTGCTCGAGAGAGATTGTTAATCGGTTTATGAAATCTTGAGGTGTGCATTGAACTTGAATTAATCTATTATTTGACTTAAGGATAATGTGGTGTACAACTTCCCAAAAACAAGTTTTCCCATTAGTTCATTTCCTTGTTAATTAGTTAAGTATAGTTTAATTTTCATTTTATTATTTGTTAATTATTTAGTGTGTTTATTATTTTATTAAAATTTCATTTGCAAGCTCTAAACATATTAAACTAAAGCTAATAGGTGCTTAGTCCTCAATCTCTGTGGGAACCCACTCTACTCACTACTCTATTACTTGTCGACCCGTGCACTTGTGGATAGCAACAATGGACAGCGGTAGGAATCAAATCCTGCACCTTAGGATGCTTTTGGAGATGAGTTACCACTTGATTATCCTTTTTCACTAGTAGAATGATGATTTTATTTTAAATTAACTTATGGGATAAGTACAATTTTGGTCCCTGTGGTTTTTTCTTTTGGCAAAACTAGTCCTGTGGTTTATTTTTGGGTTTTTAAGTACCATGTGTTTTACATTTTTTTACACTGTAGTACCCTTCGAACTAATATCATCATTATTTTATAAGAAAAATTAATATAATATTAAATTTTAATGATAAATTTATTCTACATATGATTTACGATCAATCTAAACAATTGGTTATTTTTCAAAATATTGTAAATTTATTTTAAAAATCATTTATTTTATTCATAATTAATTAAAAATACATCTAAATTTATTTTTTTTTTTTGAGTTTATTGTAGTTAGATAAATAATATATTACTCATTATATGATATTAGCATTGAAAATGCATATTATTTTTACATTAAAGCATAAATTTTAAACAATATTTGTTAGAAGGGTACCAAGGTGTAAGAAAATGTAAAACACATGGTACTTAAAAAAATCACAAGACTTTTTTACCAAAAGGCAAAATTGAAGGGACCAAAATTGTACTTATCCCTTAACTTATAACTAACTTATTTAGAATAATAAGACTTAGTGGAACGTCTATTTTCAAACATTATTCTATTTCTTGCCACTTGGCTTTCTTCTATACGTGGTGGAACTTTCTTGGCTTTGCATTTGATGTAGCCATAACCTTTTCTTCTTGTCCAAAAAAAAGAATAATCGGAAATTTTGCATTTAATAATTGCAATCTATTCTCACTTCACACCTTTTTTTATTCAATCTTTAGTTGATTCATTTGTTGTACCATTGACTCTAGACCTAACATTTTTTTATTGAGTTGTTCAAAAAAAAAAACCTATTGAGAAGTTTTTCCAAAGATTTTTATCTCTTCAGCGATCTTTGTTCTCTCATTATTTTTAACCTATATTTTCCAAAGAATAATTTGACTCATTGACTGTAAAACTAAAAAAAAAAAATTCAAAAATCATGGAACATGTACTCTAAAGTTATAGTTTAAAGCCTAGACATCAGCTTTGAAAGAAATGTCTTCTATATTTTTGTAGATCAATTCTGTAACCATGTAAGCTGGACACCTACATGTTACTGCTCAATTGAAGCCGTTATGAGAACATCACGAACAAAAGTAAATCCAGGAAGGAGATTTTTGTGTTGCCCAAACCCAGAGGTATGTTTAAATGTGTTTGGAATTTTGAGTTTTTTTACAAAAAATTACAAATGCACTGTTTTCTCCACTCCTCTCATAGGGCAATCGATGCCAACTCTTTGAGTGGTTGATCCACTTGTTTCTGGAAGGGCAAAGGTTGTTATTACAAGTTTGCTAAGAAAGATTAATCGATTATAGGAGGAGAAGGAAAATGAAAGAAGCATGAAGAACTAAAAGTCAAGAATGTGGATGAGGATGAGGGAAATTTATGTGGTGTTGTTTGTTTTATGGATTCTTAGGTGTTTAGGGTTTTACATAGTGAAGTTGTAGCTGTAGATGTAGTTATAGGAATGGTAAAAGAAAAACCTGGATGTTAATGTAGATGAAGTAGATGAAGCATGTAATTTGGCCTTGTACAATGCAGATGAAGTAGATGCATTTAGTTCTTTAGTTAGTAGGTTCTGCAGATTGCTTTGCAGATTCAATTAGGAAGCATTGATGTAATTTTCTTATGAAAAATGAAAATGAACATCAATTACAATTAGCAGCTACTGAAGTTGTTCTTGATCCTGTCTTGTTCTTATTATATATTTATTAGTAATATAGTAAAATGCAACAGCAGAAAACATACTTTAAGAAAAAACAAAGACAAACATAACTTAAGAAAGAAAAATATATATGAATGCATACACCAAAAGCCAACTGTAGCTTTGTTTCTGTATACAAAAATTAGATGTTTAGTAATGATTCAATATTGAAACATAAGCAGCTGCAGCTTTGTTTCACCCTTGAATCAACAAAACACAATCCCTGTCATCCCCATAACACCCCATTTACATAGTTATATAGTAACTATGGGTAGACCAAAATCAAAAATGTTTCAGCCTGTGTACAATTCACAATAGGCATAGCTTATAAAGTCAAAACAAAACAGTCTCCATTCAACTCCATAGTTCAGTTTTTAGAAGCTGAGGAAGATTTTTCTTTCTTTGAAGCAACATCTGTCTCTATTCCCTTTGATCTTTTTTTGCCCTTAGATCCTTAAAATGGATCAACATGTTGGCTTTAAGGTGTTGCACCAGCCAATTGAGTAATTGAGCTTGTTTGAGTATCCTGGAAAAAACAACAGAATTACTATAAAACTACTACCAGACTTAGAATCATATATAACACCAATAGTCAATTATACATATAAAAGTATTCTCAAATGGAAAAGCTATTGCTCCTTCATTCCTTGCCCCTAAAATGTTACTACTACCCTAAAGCGAAAAAAGCACAGAGAAATAGACTGATAAAGTAACATAGTAAAAACACCTTAAACATAACACATAGACACACCAAATTTGATTGCCAACTGAAACACAACTTAGCCAATGCTCAGACATACAGACATACCAAAACTCAGCGAACATAACCAAAAATATAAGAAAACTTGACCAACACACACAATCAAACTTTAGTTAACATACACCCATCATCCATTGGAGGGTAATTGGTGCTGCAGAAGTACTTGTGGTGCCTTGTTGCTGTAAATAGAAAACAAAGGATAATGATTATAACCAAACTTTTAAAAAAATATAATGTTAACTTAGGAAATGAAAGCAGAATTAAAAAGCCTAAAGAATAATTGCTCACATTGCTTTTGCTTTTATCATGGAACCTCTTGTTATGTCCCAGTTGTCCACAAACACTGCATTTAAATATAACAACCCCTTTGCCCTTCAATTTCATCTTTTAAACCTTTTTCCCTTTGATTTCTTCTTAGCAACAGGTTTTCAAGTTCTTCAGCTTCTTTCTTTCTTGCAATAGGCTTTCTTCCTCTTTTTTTTCTTAATTGGTGAAGGGGCAACTAACATTCCAGGTGCATTCTTGTCCTTTTCATACAAGCCATGGCTATTTATGGGATTAATTACACAACCGTATATTCGTTAATATGTCACCTTTGAGTAGCATGCTTCAACATAATTCTCTGGTTCTTTATTATTTTTAAGAATGCAACAACAGGCATGCATACAGGGAATCCCTGTAAAATCCCATCTCCTGCAAGTACATGATATGTTCTCCATGTCCACCATAAATTGACCATCAGATCATGTAACCTGAACTCTAGGTGACCCTACAAATTCTGCTTCGTAATTGTAAGAGTCTTTCTTATATGCAGATAGCTTCTTCTTGATCTTAGGGCACAAATTACCCTTAATTTTATTTTCCCATAACTGTTTGCTATTAAGTATCTTCATCAACTGAGATCAAATCATCTCCATCATTATTAGAATTGGCTTTTCCCTTGCTTCCAAAATGTACGTGTTGAAGCATTCACTCAAGTTGTTTAGCAAAATATCACATTTTATTGTATTCTTGAAAGATGCCCTACTACACTGCTCACAAGGGCGCTCTTTAAGCCAAGTTGAAGCACCAGGATACTTTTCTTCAATTTTTTCCAACCAATATTGCAATTTCAATAAGTTTCTATTAACATATTCATCAATATAATAAATAAAAAAACAAAACAAAATAAACATATTAGGATGTACCTTTTGTCTATCAGACATGAACACCCAATGGTGTGAATTCCTCATATCAATATCAACTTTCAGTAGTTCAAGAAATCAGGACCAAGTATTTATGCTTTCAGTATCCACAACAGTCCATGCAATGAGAAGAATACAATCATTTAGATCAATTGATATTGCAGAAAGAAGCTGTCCCCTACAGGTCCCTTTAAGCCAACATCCATCCAGACACAAATTTGGCATGTAACCTTATTTGAATGCATTTTTTAGACATGCTAAGCAAACATATATCCCCTCAAATACACCTTTTGGTTCCTTGAATTCAACTGTGCTTCCCGAATTTTTCCTAAGCAACTCCTTCCTATAGTCATACAGCTTTGAATATTGCTCCTTCTCATCCTCATTTATTTACTTTAAAGCATAGTCTCTTTCCCTCCATGCCTTCATTCTTGATATGTTCAATCTCATATCTTTTTTAACCCTAAATTTGATTACTTTAAGCTTCCAAGTAGGATCAGACCTGAATTCCTTAATGTATTTTTTAGTAATCCATTAGGAAGTTAAGTGGAAGTTACGATGCTTTCTTAGACACTTATGTGTCAAGTTGAAAGTCCTCACTTGAAATGTCAAGTCTTTCTCATCATGCTTATTCAATTTTCATGCATAAATCCAAAATCCACATCTATCATAACATTCACATCTAACTTTCAGCTTATTATTTTTAGGGAAGTGCAACTGAAATCTATGTTTGATACCCCACTACTTACATGCTTCTTTGAACTCCTCTCTACTTGTAAAAATCATATCTATGGCAAAGGTAGGATCATTCATATCCCTCTCAGTATTAAAACTTGGGAATCTGATCTTCTTTCTTGACCCTCTTTCATCACCATCAAACTCTGAAGATGTTTGATGCTCATCGGATGCAGCATAGTCAGAATCTATCTCATTTTCTTCCACTCTCATTGTTGCTTCTAAACCCCCAGATTTAATGTGAATTCCCTTTCTTTTTGGTCTTCCAACCTTACTTTTTTTCTTCCTTTTAGCCCTAACCTCTTTAGCACTTTGGCCAGCAACTGAACAACCTATCGAACCAGCCCTTGCTCCCTCATTTTCTGCACCATCAATTTCTGAATCATCTTTAACATATCATTTTCTAAGTCTGGCTCATTTATCCCATCACTATATGCATTTTTTTTTGATGTTGTCTTCAACTGGCCTATTTCTCTAACTTCAATCAGATATTTATCCCCATTGACAATATCATATTCAGGATCAATGAAATTGTTTGTATTTTCTTATTCAGTCACTTCAACATCCTCTTAACCAATCCCCTTGACATCATCATCAACCTGAGTGTCAGCTTCAACACTAATGCCAAATTCATGAGTTGTATCCTCTTCAACACCATAAGCTATTTGAGTTTCAGTCTCAGCTTCAATACCAAAACTTGTATTAGTCACTGTCTCTGCTTCAACACCAAACTCTGTTTCAGTCCCATTTAAGCTTCCTAAGCATTTTCTGTTTGATTCACCGCCTCTGCTTTATCAACAGAACTTGTGTGAGTGCAAGGTGCTTCAGCTAACATGTAATGTTGTCAATGACATGCTACAGCCTCTTTTGTGCTTCCTTCCCATAATTACTATTCTAAACAGTTGGCAGCTCCCCACTGTCATCATTTATTTCTTCAATGACCACAGAGCTTAGTTGGCCAACATTTAAGACCTCCTCCAACTCATCCTTACTTGAATGTCTCACATACACATCCACCTCCCCCGCATTAGCTGCTTTTAATGCCATTTCAAATACTGAGCTATTATTTTCTAAAAGTTTTATACCTAACTTATAATCCTTATCAGGATCTTGTGCCCATAAATCAAATCTTACTAGAGAAATTTTCTCAATCTTAAATACCTTATGGTCAACCTCCCCCTCATGATAACCCCATTCACCAAATGCCCTCCCCCCTCCGGTAGTAGAAATGCACTTCAAAGTCCTCAATAATTGGCTCTATTTTAAAAAATATATATAAAAATAATGATTCATGATGATTTAGTTTCAATATCAAATAATAAACAAACACTACCACACACACCACCATCCCACAAAGTTTTCTAAAATAAAGGTTATTTTATTTCATGGGTTTGCTAAAGATTAATATAATATACAAACTTCAATCATTCCCAAAAAATTTGTTTGAATTATATTATCATTTAAGGTTTAACAAACATAAAATAAAACAAATACATAAACAAAAGCTTAACTTTACGTGGATTATTTTTGTCCATTCTCACTGGTCGACCCTACCACTAAATGGAAAAGCTGATGTTGTTAAACCCCACCATTGTACTTCTTCTTCGCGAAGCTTAGCACACAACCCCACACACTTCTCACACTCCATAAAGCTTAATCTATCAAAAAAAAAAAAAAACATGCACATTTAGTCGCTTATTCATTTTAGAACCCTTTAAAGTTCATTCTAATCAAACTAAAACAAAAATACCAAGATTCTTCGATTCAGATGCAACTTAAAGAAAATGGATGACTTACGCTGGGTTATTTGCATGTGCGATTCATTCACTGCAAATGCAACTTAGATTTTCAATATGTTTAAATTTTGTGTTTTTTGGAGCTATAAGTAATGTTTTAGATCTATAGAAGAGATGGCTTCAATAGTTTTTATGTTTTTCATTTTAAGGGTGCAAAGCTTCCTTGGGAAGCTTTGGGAGGGATTAGTGTAGTGGGCCATGTCATCTAATAGTTGATGACGTGGCAAGTACTTTTTGGGGAGACAAATTTTTTTCATGCATGGAGGCCACTTCAGCCTCCACGTGGTCACCGGCCACCGGATTGTGGGAGAAGGCACTTTTGTGGGACCCAGGCGAACACTTGGGAGGTTTTAAATAACAAAATGAAAATCAAGTATTTTAATGGGAATTTGGGATAAATTTAGGTACCGTGAATGTAATTAACCCCAAAAAGTTCATATACCAATTCACCACAATTTTGAAAATAAGATAAATTGACAAAAATGACTAAAATCCATGATATAATTATACAATAACCCAAAAATTTATTATCTTCTTGAGAAAATATAAACTTGTCCAAAGATCCATTAACTATGAATTCATATACGAGAGCACGATGGGATCCTTCAACACAAAAGCCAAGAAGTTGCACCATATTCACATGGTGAATTTTTCCTATGGTTCCAACTTCATTAATAAAATCCTTCTCATCTTATTTGGACTTGTCTAGCATCTTTACAGCAGCTAACCGGCTGCCGCAAAGCTTTCCTTTATATACAGAAGCAAAATCTTCTTCACCTAATTTATCCTTGAAGCCATCGGTTATTTTCTTAATCTTGGAATAAGAGTACCTGACTGGCATGAAATCAGCACGACTTTGCAAGAATTCTTCAATACCATTGTATATTGACAAACGCCTTCTTCGCCATTTATAGATAAGAAATGTGTAAATGCATGGAGCTCAACATAGGAATAATGCAATACGATATAACACTGGGCAGAAGAATTCGGAAGAAGTTTTAAAAAAATTATCTTTATTTTTTACTTTCAAATTGTTTTATAAGAAAACTTTCGCAAAAATTAATAATGGATAAAAATTAATAATGCATTTGCTGTTTCAGGATAAATTAGGAGTTCCAACTCCTAGGAACTGTGTTGTGTAATCTATCTTCTTTATGGCTTGGCCATTCCCTCCTATGTAAAAAAAAAATAATGGATAAAATTATATACTTATTCTTTTTTTTTTCTCAATCTTAATCATTAATTTGTTTTATCTTATAAAATTTCATTTTAGAACAAAATTAACTTGTTAAAAATTAATTTGATAAAATTTAACAAACTTTAAACATTGTTTAAAAATATTATTTTCTATCAATGTCCAACAACTTCTTTGTTCATCCTCCTTTGCTCTTATTTACTATTCTCTTTTTATTTTTATTTCTCTTCTTGAACCATGTTCTCCTACAAATATATAATACACCCACCAGTAATAAAAATTTCCAAATTATAGCCAGTAAGGGGACTAGTCAAATGATAATTTCTCTCCAAGGGCATTATAAGGTGCAGAGTTCGATTCATGCCTCATAAATTTAAAGGGAATGATTGACCCCGGTTATGCAGTTCATCGAAATTTATGTCATATGACCTCCCTATTAAAAAAAATCCTAAATTATAAACAAATATTTTTACCCCACTAAACGCGAAAATACAAATTCGAAAAGCCACAAGTGGGCGACACACGACTTCAGTACTCCCCAGAATTGAAAATTTATTCTAGTATAAGACAAAAATGAATTTAAACGGTCTCACAAACTTTATTGATTCTCTTGTATAACTCAGGGGTAGAATGATTTACAAGTTGTATATAAGGTTCTTTCTTTAATTTTTCCAAAATCATGATTTTTCCAAATCATGTTCTTCTATAAAACTCTTCAATTGATAACTACTTTGAACATCAATTTTTCAAACTTTGTGTTTTGTCAGTTCTCCAATTAGACCAACCAATCCAGTGCATTTGATTTAAAATAATTTATAGATTGAGACATTTATTTATTTTTTTTAAATATTGAAATAGCAAAGCGGAAATACTTAGAATGGTTTTCTAAGTTTTTTTTTAGTTTGTAATTTATTTTTACAAAATGGAATGTTGAAGAAAAATAATTACTAATACTCATTGATAAAATCTTTTATGCTTTTAAAGTTGATAAAAAAAAATTTAAGTAAATAATATAAAGAACTTGTATACATGCGTATATAATATAAAGGAAGATTCTTCCTTACACTGGGTGTATATAGAATCTCCCATATATAAAAACCGCGTAATACATGAGGCCTCTTAATTGCATTTTGAGCAATCAAAAGAACTTGTCCATAAACATAAGTAGGTGATTGCATTTCGCTTAACAAAAATGAATTTGATTAACGGTGTAGGCATAATGTAAATAACCGCGTAATATGCGTGGCCGATCAAAAGAACCTGTCTATAAATAGAAACAGGTGATCGCATTTCGCTTAACAGAGGCAAGAACAATATAGCTTTAGAAAGAGGGAGGTAGTAAACATGTCAGACACTGGTAGTACTGATGAAATCAGTGAGCAAGAAAGTGTTGAGGCAAATGAGCAACACGTCGATGAAGGTACTGAGGAAGAAGTTGGTGATGATGATATTGATGATGAAGGGAAGGAAAATGGGGAAGATGTAACTAGTAGAATGGAAATTAGAATCAGACAGCGTGGTCAACACAACACTACTGCTTTGACAATTTCCAGCGACCATGTTGCTATTGAAGTTGACGAAGAAGAGACTGCTGCTGGGCAGGTTGAAGATGCTCTTGTGGATAATGAAGAGGAGGAGCTACCTTTGCAAGGAGACCCGCCCCTGCAAGGGTCGCAAGAGCAACCTCTCTTGCAAGGGACAATTGGAGATGCTCTAGTGAATGATGAAGAGGAGGAGCCACCTTTGCAAGGAGGGCCGCCCTTGAAAGGATCACAAGAACAACCTCTTTTGCAAGGGACAATCTGCAAAGTCCCACCTCGTGTTGGGGAGGTTGGAAAACAGGATTACAGACCTAGCACTGTCGGTATTGGTCCATTTCATTACCAGATATCAGATTTGGAAGCCATGGAATCTCAAAAGGACCGACTTCTAGCTCAAGTGCTGAATCGGAAAAATCTCACTCTTCAAACCATAAAAGATGCCATGAGAATACAGGAAGAGAGGACTAGAGGTTGCTATTCACAGGAATTCCAACATATCACCAGCGAGGACTTTGTAATGATGATGGTAAGGGATGGTTGTTTCGTGGTGGAGCTACTTCGCATTTATGGAAGAATATGCAAGGTAAGATATACGTTTATCTGAAATTGATGTCTTCTTTTTTTATGTGCATTACATATGATAAATAACAACTCGTTAAGAAACTCAAAAAGGTTGGTTCAGTTATGTAAAATTTTATTGAGTTTTTATTTGAGGTTGTCTTGCAGTAGCAAATCCTGTATTTAATCCAATTCTGTTAGGTTAAGCGATTAGTTTTATATCTAATGTGATGTTTATTATTGAAATAAAAGATAACAACTTGTTAAGAAGAAATTAGAGGGCAAGAAGTAAGAAGTTGGTGCATATGATAGGACAAACCACTATTTAATTAAGGACGTTGTCAAGTTGTAGTTGTTAACCTAATATATAATTGCGTACATGCTTCTGAATTCGCTATCATAAGTGGCCCTGACTACAGCTATGGCAATTTTAATCTACAATTATGCAATAATATATGGAAAAAGGTCGCTACA
>CATIWK010087159.1:0-10009 GCA_949634005.1 Mallotus japonicus
ATTACAAATGTAAATATTATTAAAGTGAACAAATGAAAACAAAACTAAATGAAAAAGGTTAAATGAAGAAATAATAAGAAAATAGAAAAAGAAAATAACAAAACAATTGTTAACTAAAAACTGGGCGAAAAGAATAAAAAGTCAGTCAACGAATGATTGAAAAGTGATAAATAAAAATCACATAAAATAAACAAATAAAATCAAAATCAAAATAAAAAAAGGAAAGGAGATGAATATGAGAATGGATGCAGTATTGATTCCCCTCAGAACTTGATTAACTTTTGGTGGAAGCCTGTGGCTTTTTTTTCTGTCTGTGATTTTAGTTTTTTATTTGATATGATTTTATGGCAAGGACTAAAGAAAAGTATGTAAAAAATAGAATAAAAAACAGAGGAAAATTATAAAACCCTAGGAGCCTCTCACGGGAAAGAATCAGAAAATTAGTCCAGAGAGCCTCCCCCTTTTTGTGAAAGAAAAAGATGTATATCTAGACACAAACCCTAGAACCCTAGGTAGAGTCCAGGATAAAAACAATGAATAATTTTTATTTATCTCATTTATTTGGTAAATACATATTTATCAATAAATATTTATCAAATAAAACCACTAACAACCAATCAAAAAAATTAAATAAAACAAGTAAAATAAAAAATAAAATAAAATAAATACGGTAAGGGTCGGAAATATAGTTTTCCGACCAAAAATTTTTTTTTTTTATTTTTAAATGGCCAAATTGGCCACTGATTGGCCAATAACAATTTTGTTATTCCTTTTGGCCAAAGGTTGGCCACTTTCACTGCATTCTTAAATAGCAAATTGAATGGGCCACTTCGGCCCATTCATTTTTTTTTTTGAAAATTTATTTTAAAATAAATAAATAAATAAATAAAATCTAAAAATAATTTATAATTTAG
Source organism: Mallotus japonicus (assembly GCA_949634005.1). Lineage (NCBI taxonomy): Eukaryota > Viridiplantae > Streptophyta > Magnoliopsida > Malpighiales > Euphorbiaceae > Mallotus > Mallotus japonicus. The sequence goes on from CATIWK010087159.1 coordinate 915, forward strand.
TTCAAAACCATTAAATCATATCCAATAAATCCAAATCCACAGTCAATTTTCATCATTAGGTCCTCTGTTGCATCCAAACTCAAATCATCCCAAAATTGGGTGTTAACAAATTGTTTTTCCTTTTGACAAGCATCACAAGGCTTATCCCCAGTGAATTCGAGTTTCGGTAAACCAATCACAAGTTCATGCTTACTAAGATCATTCAAAAGCTCAAAGTTTGCATGTCCTAACCTTTTATGCTATGTCCATGTGTCATGAGAAATGACATTAAACATCTGATGTCTTTGTTATCAATCTTATTCAAATCAATAACATAGACATTGTCCACTGTTTCACCATTAAAAATTACTTTATCTTTATCAAGACCACTAACAAAGCAATTTCTAGGATAGAAAGTGACCTTATTTCTCATGTCACATAATTGACTTATACTTGGCAAATTATGTTTAAGACCATTAACAAGAAACTCATGGTGAATGGATAAGGATTGAGGATTACCGATTTCTCTAATGCCAATAATCTTTCCTTTTGCATCATCCCTAAATGTGACATGTCCTCTATCCCTAGCATTAAGCTTGTTGAATTGCTATTTGTCTTCTGTCATATGTCTTGAACATCCACTATCAAGATACCACTTGCTTTTCATTCTTGTGGACTTCAAGCACAACTACAAAACATAATTTAAACATTCTTTGAACCCAAACCTTAATTGGTCTAGGTTTGTTAGCCTCAAAGTAATTTGAAGGTAGCAATTACAAATGTAGTTTTCTATAGAAGCACACATTACTAGTGTGACCTTTGGTTATACAATAGAAGCATTCAACATTAGCAAATCTATTTCTTCTAGGGGGATATAAGCTCCTAGTGTGTGAGCTATGCCTTTTGTGTTGAGGTTGTGTGTGCTTTCTTAATGTCTTTTGTGCCTTAGGATAAGAGTGAGACATACATTTAAAACGACATTGTACATTATGAGGTGCTTGTGTGGCATGCTTAGGAGTGTTGTATCTAGTGTACATATAAGCATGTCTAGGTTGAGACCTCTTAGTTTGAGACTTACCCTTTTTTGTTAATGAAGGTTGAGTCTTATGAGACTTTCCCTTATTATTTGACACATGAGACCTTTTAGCATGAAAATTTTGAGTCTCAAAGGGTTTTGAAGTATAAGGAGTAGCATCACAAGAGGTTTTAATAAAATTGATATGAGATGATGATGAGGAGGGCATTCCATTTGTATATCCAATTCCATGAGTGTCTCCATGGAATTTTTAAGAGTCAAGAATACTATTCAAAGTCTCTTTTCCCTTCATGAGTTTATTAATGAAATTCTTTAATTCTTGAACCTCCTTAGAAAGCTTAAGATTTTCATCATTAGCTTTTTTAAGTTGGTCCTCCAAGGAATTTAAGAATTTTAAGTCATTGGAAAGCTTTTTACTTGATGCAATAAGTTTAGAAAAATCATTTTTCAAGCTTTCAAATTCCTTGGATAGATTAGATAGCTCATGCTTATAAAGCTTCTTCTTAGATAGTAAGCTTTTACATTTAAGCATGAGTTTGCTTACTATAGAGCTCTCATCACCATCATCATCATCACAATCATAATCATCACAAGAAGAATTAGATGTAGATGTTACCTCTTTTTCATTTTCAAGATCCATAAAACAAAGGTTGGCCACTTCTTGTTGCTTCTCTTCCTTTTCTGATTCGGAGGAGTCATCCCATGAAGCTTTGAAGGCCTTCTTTTTATCATTTGCTCCCTTGTTCTTGAATTTAAGATTGGGGCACTCACTTCTAATGTGACCCGATTTCTTGCATTCATAATAAGTAACATCTTTGCTCTTCTTGCTTTCATACTTCTTGTTAAAATCCCTAGTTCTTGAGGAGTTCTTCATTCTCAAGAATTTCTTAAAGTTCCTTGTAAGCATAGCAATGTCACCATCCTCATCACTAGAGTCTTCAAGGCTTTTATCTTCACTTGCTTCTTGAATAGCCTTCAATGCAATGCTCTTTTTCTTCTCTTCTTTCTCATCTTTCTCATCTCCTCTTTGCTTTATGGTAAGCTCATGTGTGAGGAGCTTTCCAATAAGTATATCGATTGAGAGAGTTTAGAGGTCTTGTGCTTCCTCAATTGAAGTGACTTTAGATTCTCAATCCTTCTTAGGTAGGATTCTTAGAATCTTATTGTTCACTTCTTCCTTAGAGAAATTTTTTCCAAGTTTCTTGAGTGTTGTGAGAAGAGCATTGAGATGATTTGTCATTTCTGCAATTGATTCTTGAGGCTTCATTTTAAAGAGTTCATACTCATACATGTGGAGTTGAACCTTTTTGCTTCTCACTTGTATGTTTCCTTCATAATGATTCTTAAGAGTCTCCCATACCTCTTTTACGGATTGGTAATTTTGAGCCTTGCCACCTTCTTCTCTTGACATAGAGGAAAGTAGTGTGATCATTGCTCTCTTATTTTTGTGATTCTCTTTCTTTTGAGTTTGATTCCATTGACTTCTTTGAAGAACAGCTTCCACATCATTAATTTTCCCTTTTGGAGGTTCCTAACCATCTAGAATGACATCCCATAGCTTTATTGGATCACTATCTAAGTAGAGCTCCATTTTGAACTTCCAATGAAGATAGTCATTTCCATCAAAGAATGGTCTAAGTGAAGAGATGTTTTGAGATTCACTCCCCATGATCTTTGTAATTCCACAAGTGCCAAGAGGGGGGGGGGGTGAATTGGCTTTTTAAACAATATGGGTAATTTTGGTTTTCCTTTCAAGAGCTAATTAAAAATAGAATTAAAGATTAATTAGATTAAGAGAAAGAACAATAGAAACTCCAAGGATTTATAGAAGTTCGGCCCTCCAAGCCTACATCTTCTCCTCAACAACAAGTTGAGAGTTTCAATCCACTTGTAATCTACTTCAATGGTGTAGATTAAACCTTTACAAGCTTAAACCAAGCTACCCAAGTGTTTTTCCAAGGCTCACACTCAAACCCACTTGCTAAGAACAATCCTCTTAGCTTACAAGTATTTAAAACCCTAACCCAACTCACTCAAACACATAATTGAGCTATTGAATGAAGAAATTTAAATACTCACTAACCCACACTCAAGAACACTCTTAAGATATATAATAATTATAAGAATTAAAGATGAAAGCTTTGGTGGTTGAAGATTGGATTAAAGATTAATTGCTCAAAATTTGCTCTAGATGTGTTAGCTCAACTTCATTAACTTTCTCCAGCTGATTTTATAGTAGTATTTATATCCTCATAGAGAAAAAGAGCTGTTGGAGGAGTATTTAATGCAAATAGAGCCGTTTAAACCACCAAATTCGAAGCAGGTCTGCATGTTATTTTGATCATGACAAAATCGTCATGATCATAATTTTCTGGGCGCCAAAGTGAAATTTTGAATCTGCGTGCTTTCATGATCATAACAGTGGTAGTGACGATGGTCATGACAATATTCTGTAACAGTGCAATTTTTTGGAATTTGATCGTCATGATCTTGATAAATGAATCATGATCATAATTTTGGTTGTCATGATCATAACATTGGTGATGACACTGGTCATGATTGCTCTCGGGTTCTTTTGGAATTTTGCATTTTGAATCTTTGTGATTTTGCTTGAAAATTTTTTTTAATGACAGGGATTTGCTTGTTATCATATATAATGAAGATTCCCATCATTTTTCGCCAAAACCAACTTCCACTTTTGTCTCAAAAATTTGATCTTTGTTTTTGCCTTCTGTCATGGTCATGATGAATCTGTTATGGTCATAATAAGGCTGCAGTCTTACTAGAGTCAAAGTGCTGACTTTTCAAATCTTGACTAGTGCAGTTATGATCATAATACTTTTGTCACTGCTTGTGCCTCAACTGATTGTTGCAAATTTAATGTCCCTAAATATAAACACTTAAGCACACAGATTAAATATAATTTTACTTAATTACTTGTACCTATAAAAAATTTGACTATTTTAACCCTTAAGGTTCAACAGTCTTGAATTCTAACAATTAAATACCTAGAACACAAGCTTTGATACCAATTATAATTGCCCTAGAGGGGGGTGAATAAGGCTCTTTGAAATTTAAAACAAAATTAAAGGATTAAATAAGAATTAAAAGGAGATAGAGAGAGTAGGGAATCAAACACAAATATTTAAGGAGTTCGATTCACAAATGAATCTACGTCTCCACCTAACTTATTCCCAAGTTAGGATTTTCAATCACCACACCAATCTTATTAACAAGATTGAGATTACAAGAGTTTTAAGGAACTCTAAACCATGCAACAATAAGCTTTTTTAACAAGGCTTAGCTCTAACCAAAACCACAAACCCAAGTGTTTTGATGGACAACACTTTAATCAATTCTTTTTAGAGAGTAACCTCACTTCCCTTCTAATCTATCCTAATAATTAAATGAAGTAGAAGCCTAATCTCTATCACACAACCAACACTCACAAAGAAATAAATACAAAGAGAATTTTTGAGCTTTGAGAGTAAATGCTAAGAGAATTTTTGTTGCTAAGATTTCCAACCTCTTAAATGAGGTTGGTCAACAAGTATTTATAGCCAACAAATAATTTTCTAGCTGTTAGAGACAATTGATGAACTCCCAAGAAAAACTCCATAACTCATTTAATGCTCATTTGCTTTTTACAGGTGAACGTTTGCTCACGGTCGTGAGTGGAGGCTCACGGTTATGAGCCATAAAAAAATATGACCGTTGGAAGTGAAGTAGCTGTTGGAGGATTATCAGAATCTCCTCACGGGTGGCTCAAGGCTGTGAGCGGCTCAGAATCACAAGCTCTTGTAGGGCATTGGAGGGAAGTAGCTTGTGAGCATGGTCACGACAAGGAGGTGCTTATGAGCGGCAGTCCGAGTTACAAAATGTCTAATTTAATCTTCAACAAAGTCTCAAATGAATTTTAAGATTGAGTGACACTTAATGAGACTTGTTTTTGACAATATGAATGTCTCTAAACTTAATTTAGAAATCCTCACAAGAGCTTGATCATTTGGAGAAGTTGTGTCTTCAATTCTCTTGAAATTGACATCTTTAGAGCTTGATGATCCAATGCTACTACACACTTGAACATAATCCTTAGTATTCAAATTGTTTGTTAAAGTCAAAAGTGAGGGATTGATTATGCAAAGGCTAACAAGTTGGCTCTTCAGAGTCTATGGATAGAAAATGTGAACATTTATTATTTTCTTAAGAGGTGGAATTAGTTTTATGGTACTGATGATACACAGAAAATCTTCAACCAATAACACAAGGACAGGTGCAAAGTAACGCCAGCTAGCATGCCACCTCAGGAGTCTTTGACTTATTGACCCATGTCACATCCCACCACTTAGAATGCCCCTAAGAGCTCTCTCACTTAGGATTCTATCTCGCCTGACCAAATCAACTGGAGGGACTCCTCCCTATGTTCTTTCCCACCTAAAGGTCCAAAAGCAATGCGCTCCTAAAGCATCGTACTTGATACAATTGTCTCACCTGACGTACCCATGTCGCCTGTCACATCATGTACTGACCGAACAAACAGTAGTCATGCACGATGCAGCCATCAAAGCATTGTCCCTCCTAATAGAAAGTGGACACGTGTTGTACTTCTTAACAAACTCTCCCATGTAAAACTTTCTGTGATCAAGGGTCCAGGTACCTTTTATATAATACACACACGTCCTCTTTTACACACACTCACTTCTCTTATCATCTTCATCTTTTTCTCACTTTTTCACTCTTTTTTTACTTTCTCATCAAGAAATTTTTATTTTTCCTTTAGAGCTTCTATGAACCAAAAGACTGACTTAACCATCGAAGGGGCTTTGGGCAACCAGAGCCCTCTCTGACCAAGCCTTCCTTGTTTTGCTAGATCAATCATATTCCAGATCAAGGCTGATGTTAAGGAGAAAAGGTCGTGAACCATCAGGTACGATTTACATTGTATTGACTGGAACAATTTATAATTGAGACCTTTTTCTATTATTATCACTTTTGGTGAGTTTCACTTTCCTTTGAAATTTGATAATGACAATGAGGGATTAACTTGGATTCTTCAGCATTTTTCTACTTGAAGCACCATCTTAAATAATGCTACACTATTTATAAGTCATATCAACTTTGAAATTTCAAGGTTCTTGGACATTTTATTATATATTCTTCTCTTGAATGGGGACTTTTCAAACTAGTTATGAGTTTAGATTGGCAATTTGATTGATTCTTTTTTATTTGATTCATTTGGATGAAGGTACCAAAAGAAAATCCATATCATAGTGCAATTTCTAGTGAAATGGCCATCTATCATGCAAATAGCCTCATTCTTAGAAAGGTAGCTTTGCTATTTTTGGTTTTTCAAGCATTGGAACCTTTTTCTATATCACTAAATTTATTTCTCTTTATGTTGTCTCACTCGATTGTTCTACTTTAGATTAGTGTGCAAGTGGATGATCTCGTTCAACAAGGATTCAATGGGCAAGAGACGAAAGTGTATGTCTGATATATTTTTCAGCAACAAATCAACACAACAATTGAATTGCAAACCAAAGAGTTAACTCTTATCTTTTTAACTGACTTTCCTCCTCTGCAAATATTTATAGATAATTATATATGAATTGTAGAAGCAATGACTTGAAATTTTAGTTATCTTCCTATGATTTTGGATAATGGAAAAACAAATGGTTATTATTATTTTATATTTAATAAATGTATAAACTTTTATTATTTCATTTTTCATAAATATAAGATTTATATAATTATTTTAATTATCATCACATAAATTAGCTTATAATCGTTTATATGCTATTCAATTATTTTTTATATTATTAGAAAAAATATTATATAATTATTAACAATAAAAAAATTTAAAATAAAGTTATGTTTATTACTCATTATTAAAATAAAATTGGTAAATGAATACATTGTTATTCCAAAAATGAATACATTCCAAATCTATTTCATTGCTAGGCGTGAACCCGTGCTTCGCACAGAAACAATAATTGAATCAATTATGATTCCAAGATGCCCTTCTTGGAATCATAATTGAAGATGCTTTCACAAAATCAATTATGATTCCAAATAAAAATATTAAAAGTAAAAAAATATTATTTATATATCTTGTAATGCAAGCATTACATTGCAATTTTCAAAAAATTATGACACAAATTATGTTTTGGATCATAGAATCCTAAATTTAAACATTATCTTTGATTTAATTCCAGTAGAAAAAATTATTTTTATTATATTTGGTTCAATTTCAGCAAGAAAATTATTTTATTTTCAAATGAATTCTAAATAGAATTTATTTCCAAATGAATTTTTATTAATAAAATGTGTTTGATTCAGACGAATAGTTTATGAAATTATTTTCAAATAAATTTCATATTTTGTTATATTGTATTTGGTATAGATTTAGAATTCAAGTTAATTTTAATTTTGGTAAAAAATATCCTTTTAAACAGATTGTGGATTTCTAACCTTTTGTTAGTTTCATATTTTGCGATTATTTAAAATTCAAATTAACATTTTAATTTTTTTTACTATACAAATTAATATCAAAAGAGGAAAAAATGGGCATGAGGAAATTTTTACAAACAGTGATTGATGACAACGAATAAGATAGTGAAGACCGATACTTATAACAATGCCATCTCAAATAGTTTTTTTATTTGTTGTTTGTTTGCTGCATAATTTAGAAATCCTTTAGCCTTATGATCAACTTTTTTTGCCAGACAATAATATAACAATGTAAAATTCTACTCATTGCAAATTCATTTTGCTTTTTATAATATTGTATACATGATACATTAACAAAATAGCAACAAAAAATTGAAGTAACTAAATATCAAGTTACCACAAGTTCAACAAAAATTAACCATTAGAGGGCTCCAAAATATTAATAGATTTATAAAAAAAAGGTTGCTATTATTGTTTCGAAGTAATCCCATGTACATTTTATTTATCACTTCATAATTTATGTGCTATATAAAAATAAAATCATTACATGGAAATAGTCTCATAACTTTTAAAAGCGCCAAAAGTTTTCTTAAACGTTTGATCAAGATAGAAAAATAAAGGTAATATTTATTTTACGAATGCATCTTTATTTCAACAATGACAATAAAATTAAATAAAGAACTTCAATTTATTGAAACAACCTAAATTCACTTGTACAACATGATGAGTGCAAGAATTGCATTATTCTAAGCACTCAATGTGTTAGAATTAAGTGTCTTTTAATTGCATTTGTGTGCTTTGTGTTTAGTTTTTACTTAGTTTCATATTTATTGCATGATTTGTGTGTTTATTTATTTCTAGTATTATTTGGTTAATTTTGTGCATTTAGGAAGTCAAGGAACAGTGGAGGAAAGTTGCATGGGAGTCATGGACGTCTTAGAAGAGTCAAAGGAGAAATTAAAGCTGAGCAAGTCTAGTTTTGTGAAGAAGAAGCTGTGCACGGCCGCACAGAAAAGTGGCACGGCCGTGCCACCTGCTGATGATAAATACGAGTTTCAATTTAATTGCTAAAGTTTGAGGGACATGAAGGGGATTTCATAAGGCACTAAACCTAGGGCTGGAGGCTAGGGTTTTATAAGTTTGTAGCCTCCAGAAACAAAACATTATGTCATATTTTATTTTTCATATTACAATTTTTCTTTATTCAAGTTAGAGAGAACAAGGATTTTGCTTGTTCATGTTAAGTTTGAAGATAGAGAACATAGATTGAAGATTCATAGGCTGCTATTCCAGGGGGTTTCTCTTGTGATTTTGGATATTAATAATTCTATTTTGATTTATGATGATGTCTATTTTCTTTTATTCTTCATCTCTTTCTTTTATAATTAACATGCACAGGGTTCTTGTTACAATTCAACCATGTGATAATCGCAATTAAACCTAAGCCTTTAATTTAAATCCTTTGGTTATTGTTGAGCTTAATGTGTTCATAGGATTGGCCACCCTTTGATTGAATTTACACAATAAAACTGATTCGAGAGATAGGTTGAATTGGATTAAGGCAATAACCTATTAGGTGCTTTCTTAGTTGAGAAACATTTAAGTGTCTAATATTGATTAGGGGTTGGTG
>CATIWK010087178.1:0-12565 GCA_949634005.1 Mallotus japonicus
AGATCAGTAGACAAAAGATTTGGCTCTTGGATTAGATGGTGAGATTCAACCTCTTCATTGATGTTTTTGTATGGCTCCATATTACTAATGTGACTTGGCAACATAATTCACCTCATGTGGTTCACCATCATGCATGATTTAGCATTTTTTAGTTCTAACACTAATTGCATGATTTGGCATATTTTAGACTCTTTTTTCATATTGCTTTTTATAATTTTGCCAATTAGCCATTCATGCTTTTTTTTTTTTAATTTTGACGATGGATATTTAGAATCCATTATATTTTGATAAATTCAATTTGATTTAAATAAAATTATAAAAATAATACAAATATTTAATAATTAATTTAATATAATTATATATATCACGATTTAAATTTAAAATATCTAAAAACAATCACTCACCAATTGAATTTAACAATTATTAATGTAGGATGCTAGTAGCTTTTTTTTTTTTTTTACAAAGTCTGAAATTAGTTATTAGATGTTAGATTAGAGAGAAAGTGGAAAGGTAACTCCACAAAGGTATTCAATGCCCTCACCATCACAGGGCATCTATTAACTTTTTTTTTTTTTTTTTTTTGATTTAAATTGCAATAATCGCACAACACCAATAATGGAGGACACCATGCGATGCAATTTTTCCAAGATACGTGGATGGTTGCCTAGCACTTGAAAGACAGGGAAAGAAAAAGTTGTTGTATTTAATTTCAACTTAATAATTGGTGTTTTTTCATGGGATAAAGATTTATGTAGCTAGTAGTTATATAAATAGTGATATTTAGAAAAGATAAAAAAAATTTATATCTTTCTTTTCTATCTGCATGCCTCTGTGCATGAGACATTATATAATTTTAATAAAATAAATTATTTTTTAATATTTATGGATGCTACTAGTGATATTTATCATTATCATTTTCTATGTAGTACTAAAGATATCACTTTATCCTTTTTTTTTATAGTCTAATGACTCACGTGATAAATATTATAAGATAAGATCATTGGTTCGAATCGATCCTCCACTCCCTGACCTCCAGCTGTTAAAAAAAATAAAAATAAAGATGTCACTTTCTGAATTAACCCTCCTTTTCTAGTGCATGTGGCATGTGGGTTTTGTATTCTTATGAACTATAAGTCTATAACACATGCCACGTTTAAATGTAATGATTGAATGGGTTCTTCTATTTTTTTAATAAAAGAAAAATCATTCATCAAGCAAAAGAACAACACAATTTTGAAATAATTGTAGATCAAAAGAAGAATTGCATAATTTTTTTCTTATGTGTAGATTTTTTTTTTCCTTATGGGCTCACATATTTTCACGAATTTTAAAAATGTTCTTATTCTAATTTTTTCAAATTAAATACGATTTAGCAATTAAGTTGGATTGAAATTTAGATGTGAGTTTACTATATTTGTATATTCCAAAGGTAATTTTAACACATTTTTCATTGGTCTAACTTATAAATTGATTATTTAAACACTTTAATTTAATAAAAATAAAATTTATTACTATTTTTTAGTATTATTATATGAGATGTTTAAATAGTAATAATTTTATAAATTAAAATAAAATCATTTAGTTATTAGAGGGACATAATCTTTTTTAAAATAAGATGCATGTGTAACAAGGGATATCAAACAATTGATAGTGATCTTCTTTGATCTCAAAAAATTAAAAAATGATTATTATACAATAGAACTATGGTGGTTTCCCTTTGCTTCTTTTTTTTTTTTTTTTTTTTTTGGAAGCATTTCCCTTTGCTTCTTCACACTATGGTAAAAAAGACAATTAGATTGAAATACAAGCACATGATGATCAATTTTAGTGTCCCAACTCCATCTAATAATGTGACCTTCAGGTTTTCATGTTCAACTAAATTTCAACCTGTAAAGATTCAGGAATCTCTTTTGGACCTACCTCCAATATGCTATGGGACATCTCTCTACAGCATATTTTCATTATTTTTGTCAAAAAGAATCAATTAATGATTGCTTATGTGGACCAAAATAATCAATAATTGTTTAAAAAAAAACACTTCATGTGTTTTTAGTTGAAAATATTCCATTAAAAAATGGTTCCACTGTATAGAATTAAAAGATTTATGAATATTCATAATACATTTACAGGCTTTTATATTTGGTATAATTTGTCAGTTTAACACTTTAATTTATAATTTTGTCATTTTAACACTTAAACTTATATAAAATGCATTAGTATGCATTAATCTAATGACATAATACATCTACCACCCTCTATATTTGTCAATTTTTGTAAGTTTGATATCTCTACTTGCAATTTTTGGTTTGTAAAACTCTTGAGATGTGGCACATGCTGATTTGTTATTCCATGCCATGTGTGCTGATAGAGGTTTCAAAATTATATTTTTGACGAGTTCAGATGTTAAAATGGTAAAACTATAAGTTGAAGTGTCAAACTGATAAAAAGTGACAAATAGAGAGGATTATGAATGTATTATGCCTTATGAATAAGCAAATTTTGCTAGAAATTATTTGGCCTCTCATTTTAGCTTGCTCCCTATTAGTGTTCACCTATTCTATTTCTAGATCCTCCATTTGCTGTAACCTTGGATTAATCATTGATGTTATGGGGCCAAGGGTTGTTGTTTGTTTGGTTAAGGAAAAATTACAAATTTGGTGTCTCAACTTTTGTGGTTTTTCTATTTGAGTGTTTGAATTTTTTTTTTTTTTGTAATCAAGTGTCTAAATTTTAGAAAAACATACCAACGTAGTGTCTCCGGCAGATTTAATGTTGACTGGGTGCTAACTCAGATAAAACAGAACCCACTTTTATCCTATTTATTGATCATGTCATGTGTCACATATATTGCATTATTTAAATGACAAAATTAACCTTATTAAAGATTATGAATTGATAAAAATAACCTCAACATTAACTTCCACTACAGACATGGATGATGACTGAATAAAGGTAATTTTGTCCTTTAAATAATGCAACACATGTGGCAAATAACATGGTTAATGACTGGGATAAAAGTGGATCCTGTTTAATCTGACTGAGCACTCAGTCAACATTAAATCAGTCAAAGACACTATATTGGTATGTTTTTCCAAAGTTCAGACACTTGATTGCAAAAAAAAAAAAAAAAAAAGTTCAGACACTCAAATATGAAAATCACAAAAGTTGAGACACCAAATTTGTAATTTTTCCTTATTATTATTATTATTATTATTTGAGCAAATAAAAAAATTACAATATTAAAATTTAAAAAATATAAATGTCATACAATAATATTTGAGAATAATAAAGGTTTAAAATAATAATGTTTTAATTATAACAATAATAAAGGTTTACATCTAAGATGTTGGGTCAGACAGACATCTAGTGTTGTGCTCTTTACCTTTCAACATCGACATCAGTAGCTACATCTGTTGGCACATTTCCTATTGCTGTTTAAATTTAAAGTTTAAAAAATAAAAGAATATGCATGGCACATGGCATGGAATATTCTTAAAATAGAATATTTTATGCTTGGAGATTACTCTTGAGAAATGTACCCTATTTTAATGTTAAGAATGATGACATAGACATGCATAGGACCCACTTTTTCTACCAGAGGTCAAAATATTGACTTTTTGTCATATGGTATTTACTGACACAATAGAATTTTAAAAGACAGTTTTAAGTCAAAATTTTATCTTGGTAGCTTGATTTGACCTCCTAAAAAATTGGTTGACCGAAGTTTGACTTTTCATTCTAACGGTTACCAAGGTTAAATCAAGACACACAAAATAAAAAACAGGCTAAAAAATAGTAAAAATATACATGAAATAGTCATTTTTCAGGACATACTTATAGACTTAGAAGACACAACTTGGGAGAAAATTTTTCTCTTTCTCTCTCTCATCCATCAAAACCTCTTTTCCAACATTGTCATGGCTTGATAATGCTTTTTTTAGGGTTCAGTTTAATCTCAAAAAAGTTCCATTGGTAATCGGGTAAGGTTTTAGTGTTTAATATGGCTCTAAAATGGTTTAAAAGTTGTTTCTCTTTATCAATCTCATTCAATGGTTAGATATTTTCATATATTCATCATCGACTTTTGAAAAGCGACCCCAAAAATTCGCCCCTACTTTAGAGGAATTTGTGTGTTTTACTAAACCATTTAAAAGAGACATTTTTTATTTGAGCAAATTACATGTACCTCCCTGAGGTTTAACATAATTCCAACTCTCTTCCCTCTTGTTTGAAAATCAAACATTTACATTCTTCAGTTTTTATTCCGTCAACATTTAAGTCTCTTCATTAACTTTTCCGTTAGGTTTTTTATATTAAAATACATTTAACTCCCTCTATTTATAAAAATAAAACAGTTTAATCCCTAAGTTCTAATAAAATAAAATAATTTAGTCCTTCAACTTTTTAATTATTTAAAATTTAAAATTTCAATATTAACTAAATTTTAGACGTGTACACATATCTCCATCAATATATATATATTTTTTTGAGTTATACAAAATACACACTAAGTCAAAAGTCAAGTTGTAATTTTAATAAATCTATAAATATTCATAAATTTATTTTATATTCATTTTTTACTTAATTTTATTAATTTTTGCTCCATTTAAAATTATTATTATCTAAAACTAAATTAATATATAAAATGAATTACTTTAAAAGAAGGTAAAATTAATGACACTAAATATAAAAAAAAATAAATATAAAATAAAATTGATAGAAATTAATGAATTTATTAAATTTATAATATAATTTTTTAATTTTAAAATACTGATAAGGACATGTATAACCATTGAAAATTTAGTAAAAATTGTGATTTTAAATTTGAAATAATTTGAAAATTAAAGAACAACGATTTTTATTTTAAAATAAAAAGAATTAAAGTGTTAGTTTTTATAGAACTTAGGGAGTAAAATGTTTAGTTTGTATAAAATAGATGGATTAAAATGTCCTATTCATTAAGATACTAAAGGAAAATTTAAGAGAAGGACTAAAGTGTTGACAGAACTAAAATTAAGGGATGTAAAAATTTGATTTTCAAACAAGGAGGAGGAGAGTGTGAATTAGGTCAAATCTCAGGGAGGTAAATGTAATTCGCTCTTTTTATTTTAATGTCATGGTTGCAACACACAAATTTTAAAAGCATAAAAAAAACTTTATAGTTGAAAAATTATATTTGAGTTTATTCTTATTTACGATTTATTTTGAGTTCCTATGACCTCACACTTGAAAAACATATGTTAGTATTGAAATTGAAATGTTGACTGAAATCGTCTATTAATCTGAAATAAAACTTGAAATTAAAATTGAAATTGACACTTGAAATCGAGTTTAAAGTTTAAAATTGAAATTGAAACTTGAAATGATCGAGTCACATGGACTCCGAGTCGCAAAGACTCAATTTGAACTTGAAATTTGAAACTTGAAACGAGTCATATAAACTCCAAGTCATACTTAAATTAACCAAAATTTATTTAATTAAATAAATTAAACACATTAATAAATTTCATTTATATCAAATACAATAGTAAATACTTGATGAATTTAAAAAAAAAACACCAAAAGAGTGACGTCCTTGATTTTTGGAATCAAATCATATCTATAAGATAAAGATAGCAATATATTTAAAATTTAAACTGAAATTTATTAAATTAAAGGAATGTTCTTTTTATTAGTTAAGGAATGTGGAAGGGTGGGGATGATATTCGAATCCCACTTTCCTCGGTGCTTTTGAAGCTCCAATGGCACCAGAATTTAAAAGGTTAGTTCAACGAAAAGTTTTTGTCAACTTGAAGCAATGATTAATAATTATATATATGGGGTCAAGTCTTAAATGTAGGCAAGAATGTCCATAGGCCGCATAATGTTATTATTTTTTATTTAAATCATCATCAATTTTTAAAGTTTATTGAATTGATAAAAATTTAATAATAATAATTTAATCTAATAAAAAAAATACTTATTTAAAGTATAACTCTCTTCATATATAATATTATTGGTTAAAATGTGAGATATAAAAAATATGGACAATGATACATGTTGCGAGTAACGATATTTACAATAAATAATATTTAAATAACGTCTACAATAATGTCGCTATTCGTGATAATAACCACCATGTCTCTCTTGATTTTTTTTTTTGAATTTTATCTTTTGAAATTCAATTTTTTTTTAAATTTAATTTTTTTTAATATAAAATCTAAGATACACACGGGTGAACCTATCATATAAAGATTTAAACATCTATAACTTGTAAATATTTTTTTTATATATTTTTATTAAAGTAATTATCCAAAATGCCCAAAAACATTCTAATAAAAGTGAGGACTCACAATTTTACTATTCGTATTGCAAGTTCCGACACCTAACATTTTTCAAAAAATATATACAACAACAGGATATTATAATATTATTATAATATCATAAAAGACAATAATATATATCGTAATAAGCGATATAAACAGTATATTGTTGCATAATGATTTTGATGAGGCAAGAATCTCAATAGCCATAGTGTCCCTACTTTGTGTTTGTTGGCTGAGACAGCTTGTGAAATGGAATGTTAAAAGTGTGAACTCCTCTACCATAGGCCATAGACTTGTAGACCATATTGTAATTAAGGGGGGTGACATGCAAATTAGACGTCAACTTTATATTTAAATTTATATTTAACTTTAATATTTTAAGCTCTATATATTAAAAATTAAATTTAAATTATATTATATTGAATTATTTTTCAAAATTGTTATAATTAAGCTCTCTATATATTCAAAATTTAATTTTAATGTTTGATCAATAAAAATTATTTCAATGAACAAGAATAATTGATTAATATAATTTAGTTGTAAAATTTTAAAAAATAACTTTACTTTCTTAAAATGTATATCACTTGATTTGTGAAATTTTCAAATTTTTTATAATCTTTAAAATTTATAAAAATTTCTAAACTTAAAGAAAATTTTAAATTTTTTAAAATTTTTAATTCTCTTTTTAAATATATATCACTTGATTTTAAAATTTTAAAATTTTTAAAAAATTTTAGGTCTATAGAGAATTCTTTTTAATTTATTAGAATTTAAAAAATATATTTCTATAAACTTAGAAATTTTAAGAACATAAATATATATTTTGAAAGTGATTTCATCAATTCTCATTGTTGTTTGAACTAAGTTTTGTTAATTAACATTAAAGTTTTCTTTTTAAAATTTTTTAAGATTTAATTGCAACAATTCTTTATATAAGGGTCCAATATAATCTAATTTTAAAAGAAAAGGTCCAAATGGAGAAAAAAAATATGAAGGTCAAATATAAATTTTGGAGTAAAGTCGAGAGTTCAATTTACAATATATCCTTGGGTGGAGATTTTTGCACTCCACCCATTAATTTTTGCACTCCAAATTTATTTTTTTAGAATTGTAATTTACATAACTATCCTCTATTAAAATTGTTTATTCTTTTATATAATTTATTACAATTACTAAATCATTTTTTCATTTTCCTTCCAAATTCATTGTTTGATGTTTAATATTTTAAAACTACTTGTAATTGAGTTTTTTTACATTAATAAAATTTAATATAGTAGTTTTTTTTTATAAGTACTCTTTAACTTTTAACTTATCTTGATTGTAAAATTTACACTGATTATAGTAAATAATATATCTTTTATTTTTTTATAAAGAGATTTTTTAAATATCTTATGCACATAATTTTATTTTTTATTTTTATTATCATTTTTGAAAAATAATTTAAAAATCAAATTATGTAATTAAAAAATCATTATAAAAATTCAACAATAATTCATCATATAAAAATATTCATAAATTCAATAAATAGAGCTAAAATCAATTTACATGTAATTTAGATAAAATATATCCCAACAAATACTCTAATTAAATTATACTATGAAAAATCTATTTGATAAAAAAAGTATAACACCTACTTTTCTATTATTAATATGTTATAACACTTGTTTTAAAAAATTAAAATTACAACAATTTGTTATATGATGAATTTTCATTAAATTTTTATAATATATATTTTTAATCATGTATTTTCAATTTTATATTATTTTTTAAAAAAAGTTATGATAAGAAAAATAAAAATAAAATAATGTGCATATGATATTAAAAAATTGTTCGTAAAAGTAAAAATTAAAAAATTGTTCATAAAAAGTGAAAAAAGATTGTTATTTTCTTTATAATTGGTGCAAATTTTATAATTGTCTAAACAAATTAAAAGGTAAAGAGTGCTTATAAAAAAATAATTAACTATACTAATTTTTTAATGCAAAAAAAATTATGAAAGTTCAAGTACAAGTAGTTTCATAATTTTAAACATTAAATAGTAAATTTAGATAAAAATTAAAGAGTATAGTTTATGAATAGTAATTAATGAAAAAAAATAAATATTCTAGACAAAAGGGTAATTAGGTAACCTGAAATTCCAAAAATTAAAAGGAGTACAAAAATGAATGAGTGGAGTGCAAAAATCTTCACTCTTCACCCTATATCCCTAAGTAAAATAATAAGATGCTCTAGTACTTTTTTTTTTTAGCAATTATTTATAGGAATAAAGCATCTTGAAACTCATACACTCTGCACTTTTATTTGACATGTTATATTCTTGTACTTTTTTTTTTCGCCATATTGCATTGCTGCACTTCAATTTACAGCATATTGAACTCTTATCGGAATAACAGTAGTTAAACAAAATATTCAATTTAAAACCTATATTTTAAAAGTTTTTCTATTCAATCCTTATATAATTTTTATTGTTAATAATTAAGTCGGTACAATTACTAAAATAATTCAACTAAGCTTATTAAAAATTTAGAAATTATATACTTTCTACATAATTTAGATGTCGGTCATCTATTTCTAATAAGTTTATAATACTAAAAATATATATAGTTATAAAAAATTATAACATATTTTAATTGTTCATTAAATATTTATGTAATTAATGCAAAAATATAGAAAAAAATATACATAATGAATTTTTTAATCAATAAAAAATACATGAGCTATTTAATAGATAAAATACTAGTGAAAAATATAATATTTATTAAATAAAAATTTTATTGCATACAATCATCTCGTACAATTAATTTTTAATAAATTAGTACTTGTATTAATTAAGATTTCTAAATATATAATTCTAAATATATAAAATTTTAATTTATTATAATATTATCTTTAAAGTTATAAAATTTTAAATTTATATTTATATTGTTACTAATACTTTTTTTTATCATAATTAAATAATTTAGATTCTCTCATATTTGAAAAAATATAATACACCTTAATCATATTTGAAAAGTATATAAGTTATCAAAAATAATTATTATCGGTATTAAAATTATTTTAAAATCGTTAAAAATAATATATCAATCTTTTATTTTAAATTATAAATTATATAAAATATTTTTATGCAACAATTATAAGTATATTTAGATAAATATGATAAATTTTATATGAATGAATATAATTTATTATATTTCATTTACTAAAAAGTTTACATGTTTTTTTATTAGTTAAAATTTTATCATGTATTATTTCTTTCCTTCATATCTTTTAATTGCATAAATATTTAATGAACAATTAAAATCTTTTATAATTTTTAAAATTACATATTTCTAATATTATAATTTATTAAAAACAACCTAAATTTCAGTTAGATAAAATAAAGTTGGTTTTTAAAATTCTGGATGAATTTAGTTGATTTTTTTTAGTATGTTAAAGATTTAATTGTTACAAATCAAAGTCTAAGGATTAAATAAAAAGATTTAAAATTATAAGAACTAAATTGGATTTTTTAACTGCCATTATCTATCTCACCCAAGAAGAGTGAGATGTGTCAAAAAAAAAAATAGTCCTTCTATAGTACAACCATTTGTATCAATATCAATAAATTTTGAACCGTTAGATTATTACTAATTTAATTGTAACTATTGATACAATTTACAGATATTGGTATACAAAAAAAATCAATGGCTATAATTAAATAAAAATAAATCCAATAGTCGTAATTTCATTTGTATAGATACAAATATTTATACTATAACAAGAGCCCAAACAATAAAATGATAGATATGCAATGTGTCAAAGTAAAATTACGCAATAATATAAAAAAAAAAATTAAAAGTGCAGGGCGTCAGGATGTTTTTTGCACCTTTTTTATAAGATGAACAAGGGGAAATACTACAGGCCATACCTTGAAGGCATGGTTTAACCTCATCATTGATCAGTCAAAGAGTTAGCCATGCAACACAGAAGCTTCTATGTTTTCACTGTAACAAAATTTGTGAATAAACACAAGTACATCTTGAGAAACACCTTAAACACATTAAAATAAAATAGAAGTGCTGCCTTCCTTCAGACAGCTAACGACAACCTAACCAAAATAAACATTGCTTAAACTTTCCTTTTAACATATCCAAACAAAAGTGCTACCTTCCTTGAGGCAGCTAGTGGCAAACAAACCAAAAGAAACATTCTTAAACTTCCCTGTCAACATGAGTGTCGGACTCAATGTCATTTCCCAAACGAGAAGATTGAACCAGCTGCATGCTATCTTGCTCTTCATCAGATCTCTGCTTTGGTAACATCAAACTATAACCATAATAAACCATGCAAGAGCAAAATGGCCCTACCCAGAAAACCCAGTGTCCATCCCATAAAGATCCTCCCAGCAAGAGTGCCGGACCTAAGCATCTTGCAGGGTTCAGCCCCACCCCGCCATACCCAACTCGCCCAGTTACCGTGATCGATACAAACACTGCCACCGCATAGATCCCTGATATTATCATGCAAACAACCGTCAAGCCTAGTTCCTGTAACCTCTTCTTGTCAGATGCGATAGTTGTAGCAACATATAGCACAAGAAATGTGCACCAAAATTCCACTATCAGTGCTGTTCCTGAGCTTACTCCTTTCCCATTTCCATTAACAATGCAACCAGCCAAGGCATACTTGTTTATTGTAGCTTGGTCCATTACATTTTTCATTGTAAAATAAGCTATTAATGAGCCCAAACATTGTCCCAAAAAATAGAAGAGAGCACGAACAAGAGTTATTTCTCCTTTTAAGGCTGAAATGAATGTAAAAACTGGACTTAAATAGCCACCAGATAGAGGAACTGTCACCACAAGCAAAAGGAAGCTAACAACAAAGACAACAATTGGGATTAGAAGTTTGGGTTCAGTTTCATGCAATTCCAAACAAGCCATAACACTGGTGGAGAGTGTAAACAAAAAGCAAGCACTTGCTACCATTTCAGTGAGTGCTGCTTTCCACATCTGAAACGAAATAAAAGAAAATATAAGAACACACTTGACTAATTACTTCTCCAAAGCACATGTACTTCAAGCTTAATTAATTAATTACCTTTGATGAAGAAAGTTCATGGCTACCAATGCAAGTGAGAAATTTCGAGTGGTCAAGCGAATGCCTGACTTTAAAATTTGTTGCCTTGTTAGAATTGGAAAATATTGCTCGATTGTTAGCGCCCAATTCCATGGCTTTCAACTGCAACTATAATCGGTATGAGAAATGAGGGGAGAAGATTGTTTCCTATTTAAAGTGGTATGGGAGTCTGTTAGTGGTCTAGTGGCCACTTCTTCATGAGAACATCTTAAAGTGTATAATTCAAATTTAGCAAATTCTTGCATACACTGGGTGTATTACACCCAATGCTGAGACTTGTAACAAAGAGACACATGTTTCATTTTCAATGATCAAGTGTAAATCACTTGGTTGATATGTCACAAATCCTACCATTGGGTGTAATACACCCAGTATAGGCAAGAATCTCGCCTCAAATTTTGTTATCCGCTTGTAAATTAACTACCAATCTTAATTTAAAAAGAAAGAGTTATTTTATGCAATTCATCAATATTTTAGATCATCTAGTATAAAAAAATATATATATATATATAATAGTTATATTTAACTAGCTAACTCTTCTACTTGACTAATTAAAAATTGATTAACTACCAATCTTAAGTATGCATATACATAGTGAAGATGGCCTAATCTTTTCCAAAAAAAATAAATATGCGTAGATATTGGAAGGAAATCCTATTTGTGGTTCTCCTTTTTCATTTTTTTTTTTCGTTATATTGTTCCTCCGGGAGCATTATATTCTTCTCCATGTTACTTTGTGCGTTAGTGGACGAAAAAGGATGTAATCTTTGAACAATATCGTAACGTAGCGTGACATGAAATGTAAGCCATTGCTTTAGAAAATAACAAAAACCTTAAAGGTAAGCAGGTATATGAACTAAGTACATGGCCATGTCCCGTCTCCCAAGGGTTTGCGAATGTGCTTTCCGATGACAACGAATGGAAACAAAGCAGTTTAACAACTTAATTGTAAAGTGATAAATAAGCATTTTAAAGGGAAAGTTTTCACTCATAACTCAAAAGCTTAAAAACAAAACATATTAAAAACGGTGTTGACTTTTTGTTATTGCAAAATTAACTTTTTCAACAAATATTCTTTCAATTATGGTCTTCCACCATTATTTTCATCTTCTTCTTCCCCTTCTTCAAACACGCATGCTCTT
>CATIWK010087277.1:0-14152 GCA_949634005.1 Mallotus japonicus
CATGTTCCAACATTTGTAGTTTGGTAAAACTTGGTACAACACTTCATTGTAGCATAGACAAAATAAATTAACATGTGGCTTATGACAACCACAAACACTTATGTCTCAAACTCTACTAATGTTTGCCTGTATATCACCATAAGACAAATTTATTTAGCAGTAATTTGCCAAAATATGTCTATTTTCATAGAAGAATTCATTTTCAATAAATTTTATTTTATGGGCAAATTAATTACTTATTTAGCCTGTTTGGATTACTATTTCCTTGCCTGGGAACCTTGGAATTGTGCACTTTGTCTGTATGAATTACTCCATGAACTTGAAAATTCTCATTCACTTGATATGTATCTTGGGGATTTCCATTTATCTTGACTTCTAACAGACAATCTGCATCTTTTATTGATATTTCTCTGGTCATTTGTTCACAGTGAAGATGAATGGTCTTCTGGAGATTTGCCTGTCTGTTTTCAATTTAACCTTTTGCATCGCTGATCACACTATACACATACACCACAGCCATGCATCAAAACAAAAACGTCCAAATTTTAGTCGTTATGTTGCTGAAATTTCATCAACCACATCACCAATCACAGTATTTATTCCACTCACCTAAAGAAAACACACTAGAAAAATAGTAATAGATAGAAACACACCAAAACTTGCAGAATTCAAACTTTATTTAATTAAAATAATGGCTATCAAGCCAATTTTTAAAAATCTAAAAAGCAAAATATTATCATTAAATGGCAATTTCCTGGCCAGAGAGGCCAGTTATTTATTTTATTTTAGCTTTTATTTTCCCACATAATGGCAAATATTTTCGGCTCCACCTCCTTTCACACCCTTCCTTGTCTTGATAGGGAAGCAACATTCAACCACTTGATATGCAAAATAATCCCTTTTAAAGCTCAGAATTTCAGTTGGATTTTTCATAAAAAAAATACTAAGGGATTTTTTGTCATCAACAATAATTGAAAAAACCATTATTGCATTAAATACCTCTGCTGATGACCTTTGGATGACCCCTTCTATTTCTCCTAGGGAAGTTGCACCCCCCCCCCCCCCAGTGCGGAACCTGTTGGCACCTTACTCAGCCTTTTGCATCAGGGACTCCTCTTTGTTAGAAAGTGGATCATCTATAGCTTTAGGCATGAGTTTGACCTTAGCATTAGGTTGGATCTTTTGTTCAAATGCATTTTGTTTCTATAGTCTTCTTTTCTGAGTATGAGTTAGAGGTTGATGAAACTTTTTATCTATCACCCTTCGCCACTGCTTGTTTGGTGGAGCAGACTGTGGCACCATAAATTTAGGTTGTACAAGCCTCCCATCTTTCATTGGCCTGTTTTTATGCTTGTTTTTGAATGAATTTGGATCAAGTGGCTTTTTATCTGATGGTAAAAATTTCTTGTGAGAAACTCACCTCCAATGACTTTTGAACCTGTTTGGATTCATGTTGGAAAGGTGAGCCACCTTTCCTTCTTCTTTGATTTTCTTTTTTAGATCCACCAGTACAGATTTGATTAATGTCTTTAAGGAAAATGAATTTTCCTCTATCAGCTTTGTCTCCTTTTCTGCATTCAGGTTTACTTCTATCCTTGGGGATTGAGGAGACGACAATTGGTCAGGAACCAGTGTTTGGTAAATTGTTTCTTCCTTAGATAAAATGTCACCTTCTATATTTTGTTCTAATCCTTGGGGAATTAGTTCATGTTCTTGGGGAAGTGGTGTTTGAGCTTGAGAAATTGATTGTTCCTTATGTGTACTCCCAGTGATTTGCTTTTGTCCCTGAGGATTTAGTTCTTGCCCTTGGGGAAAATTCATTTGGGTATGGGGAAAAGGCATATAAACCTGGGGAAAATTGCCCCCCGTGCCTTTTCCTTCCTGTTTAGTCCTTTCATCAATAATTGGTTGCACTGAATGAGAAATTTTTGTAGAATTGCCAGACTCCTCCTCTACTATATCTAGCTTGGATACAATATTTGGTTTGAATGACTGCTCATTCTTTTTGGAAAATACTTGCACAGCATCTTATAGTATTTTCTCAAAACTTCCAACAGCGGTACTAATACTTCCAGCAGCGCTATTAAAACCTCCAAGAGTGTTGTTGATAGGTCCAACAGTACTATTGATAGCAATTGTAGCTTGCTTCAGAATATCAACCATTTAAGGTACTGCATCCCGAAATACTTTTTCAAAAGCTTGAGAATCAGAACTCTCAATAGTATTAATAGCTTTAAGTTTTTGACCTGTTTGGTTGATTAAGTTGTTTTCTGTGATATTCAAAGTCTGGCTTGAATAGCCAAAAGGTGCCTCAGTCCAAAAGTGATCCCGAGGCATCAAGTCTTCATTAGTTTGTGTCCAGAAATCACCTGGGTTTACAGGTACCCAGGTGATTTGTTGGTCCAGTAACCAACTTTGAAAAATTCTTCTTCAAATTTGTTCATCCTTTTGAAACATGTCCCACCGAGCATGCCAAAAGATTGTTGGCTATTTTTGTGATTTGTGTAATTACGAGCGTGCCAAAGGAGCGTGTCCTCAAAAATTAATCTGACTTCCTTAAGACGATTTATGGATCCCCAAGCTCCTTTACCATAATTTTCTTGGATTTTACAGATAAAAAATTACTTTTGAAAATAAAGAGACTATTTGAAGGCTTTGAAAATGAATTTGTATTGATTTTGAGAATTCAGTACAAAACTAAAGCAGACAGTAATGCTATAAACTAAAAACACAGATGATTAGCTAATAATTCTAGAGTAGATGATTGGTGTAGATAGGTGTAGATTCCTTTTTATCTGTGTCTTCTCTTGCTTTTATAGGCAATTTTTACTTGCAGGCTACTCCTTGTTCATTAATTCCTCAATTTTAGAAGCTTCAAGTACCTTCCTCTCCAACTCAAGAGTCTCTGCCCAGGGAAAATAAATGTACGTAACCCTCAGATACCTTCTTCTCCAAGCTTGATATTTTTTCCCCAAGGCATTCTTATTTGGAATCTCTAGAACCTTCTTCTTCAATGCACAACAATTCAAGGGTCATTTGAAATAAATCCCCATAGCAGCTCTTGTCTCCAGAACCTTCTGCAAGCTGCATTGGACTGGACTTTTTTCACTTGTTTTTGGACTTCAGAACTTTGATTAAATCAAATGGCCAAAATATTCAATTATGGCACAAACAATATGTAGTTCATATCCAAGTGATGATATTGGCGATATCTTCACCAAGCCATTGGGTACACGCCAATTTCTCCATCATTGTGCCTCTCCCCGGCTACTGTTCTCTACTCCAATGGCTTGAGGAGGGCTGATAAGATTGTATCTCACTATATATCACTTGGTTATTACTTTGTTACATGTAGTTATTACTTTGTTATCATTCCTTATCATTTAATATTGTTGTAACAGCTCACTTTTGCAAACTATATATTTTGTACCATGTAATTCTTCCGTTTCAGTATATGAAAAACAATTCATTCAGCTTTATTCTTCACAACTATTAGGTATTTTCACACACCATATTAAATATAAATTAATTTTTATCATTAACATTAACTTAAAAATTTTGTTTTTTTCTTTGTAACCTAGTGGGTCAAGTGATGGACATTAAGGTGAGGTCATGTGTTCAACCCCGCCATTGAACTTCTAGTTGTTAAAAAAAAAAAAAAAAAAAAGCTGAGTAAAAATTGGAATGAAAGAAGATATGCATAAATCAAGTGGGACCTTATAATTAATTTGCCATCAAGACATATTTAAGTGCCGGTGAGGATTCCGTGCTCCCCCTTTACACATCTATGAAAGCAATCTTCGCCTTTTACACTAAAAATAATTAAGTATGGATTTTGTGAAAAACTTTTATATTTTTCAATTTATATTAGTTTTATTTTTTATATGTTTATTTAATTTTTATTCTTAAATTTATACTTTTAAATTTAATTTAACTCATACAATTTTAAAATTGACAAAAAATTAATTTCAAATAATTTTAGACATATAAAATATTAAAAATTAGCATTAAAATAATAAAAATAAAATTTAAAAATACAATGTAAAGATTAAATAAATTGAAAATAAAAATTTAAAAGTCAAATTAATGATAATAAAAACTAAATATGTTTGCAAGACAACGTTTGTAAAAATATCAGCAAGTTGATCTTTGTTCGAAATATAGTGCAGCTATATAGCTCTTTAGAAGCAAACTTATCGCGAACAAAATGAAAATCAATTTCAAGATGGTTGGAACCTGAATGAAATATTAGAGTTGTGGTGAGATGTGTTGCACTTAAATTATCAGTACACCAAAGAATAAGAGATCGTGCTTGTTGTAGACCAATTTCCTTTATGAGAGATTGTACCCACTACAATTCTGTGGCTGCTAATGATGCTCAGCCTCTGTGGATGAACGGGCAACCGTTCTTTGCTTGTGAGAACACCAAGCAATTAGATTAGAACCTATAAAGATAGCAAAACCAGACGTAAACTTGCGATCATCCACACATCTGCCCCAATTTGCATCACAATAAACAAAAATATCAAATTTTTTGAATACTGTATGAATAAGCCATGATCAGCTGTTTGCCTGAGGTAACAGAGAATACGCTTGACAGCCATCCAATGAACATCAATCAAGGCATGCATAAATTGTGAAAATTTGTTGAGTGCATAAAATATATCTGTACGTACTTTAATATTATATACATATATTTTTTTATATTTATTAATTGAGATTTGTATCAATCATCAAATTTTAAAGTAAAAATAATACATGTCAATTAACTATTGATAGTGATATTCGCCAAATGTAGATACAAATAATTTGTTTAAAAATTAATAGATGTATTATACTTATCTAAATATTATATTAAAATTATATAAGAGATATGTCATATATTTTAATATAACCTAGCCAAGGTTCAAAATTTTCCCATTTTAATTTTTAATGGTACAAAAGAATAAAAAATATATATATATATATATATATATTTGAACCATGTCAATGAAATAAATAAAATTGAATGGTTAAAAAAAAATTCTAACAGTTAAGAGTATTTCGCATAAATAAATTTTATAAAATTATATAAAATTCATCTGCAATTTCAATTTTTTAAATTTGTGAAATTGATTATAATCATATTAGATTCTATCAAAATACTTGAAATTTTCAAATGAATTTTCACAATTTTTATATTTCTAAATGATTAAATTATTTTTCATTATTTTATTTTCAAAAATATCTTTATATTTAAAAGGATATTTTTTGACAAAAATTAAAAATTAACTTGAATTCCATAAACTATTCATCAATAAAATTTGATTTTTTTAACGTTAACCATCTAATTATATAAATCTTAAATATTTAATTCTGTCTGGCTAATTTTCATGGCTTAAGAATATGGTTCGTGCTCGCTTTTTGTAAAGATATAAATGAAATTGAACTAAACTCATATAGTAAAAAATGAATTGGTTTATATTAATATTTAATTATGTCATTTAAACTCTTTACATTTTTTAAATGTAGAATTCATTCACATTTCTTTGTAACATGACAAGCATAGAACTTAGATACCGGTCATTAATTTTTTATTAATAAAATATTTAACTTCTATTAATATTGATACCAGTCCTTAATGAAAATGAAATAATGTCTTTAATTTTGTTTAGGATGCTAATTCTTAAATTAATAAATATTATAGTTTAAAATATTGATCTCTAATTTGACTAAATTTTTGCTGATGATCGATAGCTCGTGAATTAATTATATGTTATGTTGTTGGTTGAAATTATATTTAATTATATATACATCCAAAAAATGCAATTAATTTTCTACTTCAAAAGAGATGGTTTGTCTGTCTGCATGCAATTTTCTCTATTAATAATCATATCGGCCATAAATTGACGATTTTCGTTTGTTGTCTACACTATGATTCATCATCTACAGAAGTGTTTGATGAGGAAGCTAGCTGCAAGATTTTGTTAAGATAAGGATATTCACATCAAAACTTGGTTGGTTAAGAGAAGGGCCTCTATATTATGTGTGAAAGATGATTTTGTTGAATTTGCAAATCCAACGATTGATCAAAGAAGAACAGGGCAGCACCTTCAAATTATTCAGCAACTTGTTGATTGAAAATCAGCTTCCATATTTTATTCTTGGGGATATCTTGAACTTTGCCAAGAACAAAGAATTTTCTTATACAAGAAAGTGGCCTTACATTCTTGAAGATGACGTAATTTAGTAATACCACAAATAAAGGACTGGATTATATGTGTTGGGAGACCTGGTGTATGCAGTTGCATTAAATTAGTTGTTGGGAGATTTTTACCATCCTTACAGTCTTGTCCGGGTTGAACCAAATTAGTTAGAATCTAGTGGGCTTTGGATATCGGTGGTTCAAGCCAAAAAAAAAAAGGACTGGATTATAAGCTCCATTCGGACTCCTTTTGTTTTCTTCCAATAAATTGACAATGAGTGAGCAAAATAATAATGAATATAAATATTTGTTGACTCAAGAGTAGGATCCGAGCACACCAACAGATAAGTTTTATTTCTTAATTAATTATCTTCATTATAAATAACAAACTCACATATTAACACATCTACATATATGCATATTCATTAAAATAAAAATAAAGATGCAACATCATTCTATGCATAGAGTTTGAAACACATGTACCAATCATATTGGTATATCTATGTGAATATACTAAGGACTCACTATTAATTTCTAAAAGAAATCAAACGATCCCAAAATTTTTGTTCTTCTTTTTTTAGTTGTTATGGCTAAAGAAAGCACATTTACTGGCCACGAACATGGATGATAATTTCAGCGCCTTATTAGGCCTATACCACTTGATTAGCAAGTTTGATACCATCTTATTTGACATCAATAGAGCATTGATAAAGGTTGGTTTTTTGACATCAACATTGCATTAACCATGCTCAGTCCAAATTCAACCATGTTTGAGCTATATATATGTACCTCTCATCTCTTCTCAATTTATTCATACTTTACATTTCATACATACAATTTTTTCTCTCGCATATAAAGTTTTAACTTAGACATTGAAGTCCTTATAAGAAAAATCTTACGAGTTCACTTTAACTTTATTTGTACATGTAGATTTGAAGAATTTACGAACGAGTTGTTAAATTAGATAATTTTGTATACACCTACATAAATTTAAAATAAATATTATCGTTTTGCTCTTCATTGCTTCAAAAGAACTCGCTGTTGATGGTTTGTCTATATGTATATAATTTTCATTGTTTTAGATTCATATTCGCCATATAATTGTCGATGATGAAGAGGTGGTTGATGAAGTTTTTCATTTCTACGTGGAAGAGAATAAATTGATCAAAAGAGAAAAAAATAGAGATATGAAAAGAAAAAAAATACGAATGAAGAAATTGATTGATTTGTTTTTAGTAAAAAAAAAAAAAAAAACCAGGAAATTATTATTTTTCTCTCTTCTTTTGTGGGCTACAATTTTTTTTTTCTTATAATAGGTTAATTAGTAATAAAATTTAGTCTAAAAAGATATTTTACTTTAATCAATAATATGGGTACATCTTAAATCTAAAATAAACATTTTCTATACGCTTTTGAATGTTTTTCAAATACCTATAAAAAAAATTTTCATCAATTGAAAAGAGAAAAAATTTTTATCAAACAAAAAAAACATCGTTATTTGCTTTTTCAATAAGAAATACGTTAAAAATTTTAAAATATTAATGAAATTAAAATAAAAATATGTAAATTTTTAATTTTTTTACGTAAGAAAAATATTATTAGATTGAACTTCAAAAAATCTTTAAGCTTTGGTCCCCTCCACACATTGTTAGGTTGAAAAATAATACATTTGGTCCCGTCTCTACTGTCATTTTTTGTTTTTATCTTTTATATGGAGTTATTTTATAATATCAAAATATGAATAATATGATAACATAACATAATGCCATATAAATGTTAATTATTAAATTTTAATTTTTAATTTTAGTAATTTATTTATATTTATATATTAAAATAAATATTGTATTCATAAAAGTCTTAACTAATAAATTGTGATTTTAAATTTTTTTTTTTTGTTCTATTACACGCAGCCACGGAAGGGCAGAACTAGGATTAGAATTGTGGGGGTCCTATGATTGAAGTATAATATAATAAGTATAAAATTTCAACAGAAATAAAGAGGTTAAAGTAAAAATATACAAAAATTTGGGCTAATGTTAAATTTATGTAAAAACTTTAAATAATTTTTTGATCATTATAAAATTTGGGGTAAACATATTATAGTTAGTGTGCTATAATTGCTAGCAATTATAAGGGAAAATCATCCCATTTATCCCCAATTATAGTCCAATTTACTAAATTATCCTATCCTTTAAATTGTATCCATTTTAGCATCAATTGATCAACTTGTTTCTATTTTATCCAACTTGCATTTGGCATATGGAGATGCTTATGTGGAAGGCTGATGTGGCAAATGCAAGTTGGACAAAATAGAAACAGATCGAAAAGTTGAGGATAATTAGGATTGTTTTTCTTTTTTTTTTTTTTTTTTTTTTTTGGAAAAAGACATAATTTTCTTTTAGAAAAAGACATGTAATTCATAATTCATACAAGCAAATCTTGGTTATTTTTATAAATTTTAAGGGGTTATTTTTATAATTTTCAAAGGTATTATGTGCACTAGTAAAAGTCATTTAAGAGATTTTTTTTTTATGCATGAAACCAAATTGTCAATGAAATATTATTTCTTTAGTAATTTTATGCTAGGAAAAATTTAATAAAATTTTCTTTTTTCTTTGTATTATTTATGTATAATTTAATTCATATATTTACGCAATTGTAAATTGTAAATAATATATATTTTACAATAAATAATTAAATAATTTTAATAAGCCAAAACTATAAATTCATTTATTATCTACCTTTAATGGTTGAATAAGAAATACATATGGTGAGCAGTGACACTGTCAGAAAATTGGTATTGCCCCTTTGTTTAATTTCCTACTATTTTGGAATTAAACGCCTACATAATTTAATAATTATAACTTGTCACGTTCATTATACCCAATTTGGTTTCATGCCTAAAAAAAAAAAACCTCTTAAATCAATCACGGGAAAACTATTGTTTAATAATAAAATTATAAAAAGCAAAATTATAATAATAAAAGTAACATATGTCATGGATTAGAATGAGAAATTACTTTTACTGGTGCACATAATACCTTAAAATTTATTAAAATAACCCCTTAAAATTTATAAAAATAACCAAGATTTGCTTGTATGAATTATGAATTACATGTCTTTTTTCAAAAAAAAAAAAAGTCTTTTTCCAAAACAAAAATGTCTTTTCCTAATTATCCTCAACTTTTCGACTTGTTTCTGTTTTATCCAACTTGCATGGCATGTGGAGTTGCTGATGTCATTTGCCACATCAGCTTATGAAAATGCCAAATTATACAAGGAACGAACTAAACGTTGGCATGACAAAAAGATTGTTCTTAAATCTTTTAGAGAAGGTGACTTAGTTATGTTGTTCAACTCAAGATTGTGATTATTTCCAAGAAAGCTTAAGTCCAAATGGAGTGGACCCTTTAAAGTTGTGCATATCTTTGATTATGGAGCTCTTACATTGGAAAATGTTAGAGGAGAACAATTCAAGGTCAATGTCCAAAGATGCAAAACGTATCAAAATGGAATGACAATGAAGGATGAGGATGCACTTCCTCTCCACCTAGCTAACTAAAAGCATCCTGGAGAAGTCAAGCTATAGACTATAAATTTAGCATGCTCTTAATTTAATTATGATTTTTGTTTTATTTATTATTTGCATTATGTTTATTTTGTTTATTAATGATTTTTATTTTTTTTAGTGTTTGAAGTTGATTGATTATTGAGTGTTTATTGGAATTGAGCTCTTAAGATAAAGAATGTTCACAGCTAATGTGAAGTCTTGGCATTTTTATTGGATGTAGGGCAAAATCCGCGATCGTTGTTATTCACACGAATGCTCAATTAGTTTTTCAGGAGAATTTTGTGATCGCATTCCAAGTCACGATCGTTAATCTAAAGCCTTCTCTGAGCTCAGCCATTTATTGTGATCGCGTTCCAATTGCGATCGCGTTATTCCTGTTTCAAAATCTCCAAAGCCTTCGGTTGCGATCATGTTTTTTCCATGATCGCTACATCTTCCAAACTCAATGTTCTGTGGTGATCGAGTTAATTCTATGATCGCATATCTCTCGATCCTTCCCCAGAGCCTCTTCCGAGATCACAAAGTAAGACGCGATTGATATTTTCAAACACCCAAATCCATTCGTTGCGATCGCGTTTTATTTGCAAGCGTGGAAACTCACCAGCTGAAGAGGCTGTATTAACTCCACCACTTCCCCATTTTTAAAAATTCCCTATCTTCTCTCCACTTCCCATTCTTTCTTCTTCACTACCCTAAACCCTAGCCAACTAATCACTCATCTCTCCACCACTATCTTTTCTCTTTTTAATCCCTAATCACCATCGATCTCCATCGCCATCATACCTCCTCGTGCGAGAGCAACTCGCAGTAAAAAAGGGAAGGCGCCGATAGGAAAAGACAATTGCCCAGAGAAGAAGAAAATGCCATTATCATCTTCAATCCGACAACCTCCGCTCTGTGTTAACTACTTTGGTCAGTATAATGATCCTTTTCCTATCTTTTCATATAAAGAAGGAGAGAGGTATGTTTCTTTTACCCATCAGAAGATAGTTACATGAAAATTCTTTGATGTTGAGCTATTACAATAATTAGGTTTGTGGGGCACTTTAGAATCGTTGTGCACTAAGTTGGGTTGGGGAAAGTTTATCACTTTGCACCATGACACATATAAAGAACTCACGCTTGAGTTCTTCACTACCCTACAACATTCCGAGTTTAGTGATAATGCCCTTTCTTTTCGTTTCTTTGGAAAACCATATGAGATAAATGATGATATTATGTTTAAATTTTTTGGTTTTCCAAAGCAACGTCTAATAGTAGGACATTTTAACCCCACCGAGTTTTGAAGTATCCTTTCCAGATCAACTTATTACCCGGGAAGTGGAGCTCTCCCTAATGGCATGATTAAAGATCATTGCTATTTGATTTTACACCATTTCATGAGCTCCATAATTTTTGGTAAAAATGAAACAACTAGGGTTTCAAAATAAGAGTTGCTTCTCTTGTGGGGGTTGCATCATAAAACCCCAATTAATACCATTCACTTTAATTTTCAACAATTATTGCATGTGAGCACAAGTTCTAAAGTTAGAATTTCCATGGGTCACATAATCACAGCACTTGCATTACATATTCATACTTTTGACCCTACATCCACTCGTTTGACTGTGATTCCATCCGGTTCCATTAACCATGATTTCCTTTTCTGTGCTGAAGTAATTACCAAGGACTTAGAGCTTCGCCACCAACGGACTCGATCTTGCTTCAAGGCTAGCCAATTTGAGGGGCCATTAGAAGAATTCACCCACATTCTAAAAGAGCTCTTTGAGGACGTTCCAGAGGACCTAATGGAACAAAATGCCGCACAATAGCCCAATGCAGATAGATGGAGACTAGTAATGGCCAAGTTAGAACAAATGGAGCAAGACCACAACACCAAGCACAAAGAGTTTAAAAAGGATATCATAAATGTAAGAAACTTGCTTAACAATTTCATGATAGCCATAGGATATGGTATCCCCTCACCTTCTCCATCACCTTCGGGCTCTTCTACATAGGGGAGTAAACTCTTTTCCCTAACTTTTTAATTTTTAGTTTTAAGTTTTTTTTTTAATTTTGTTTTATTTTTCTTTTGCATATTTCATGTTTATACTTTTTTCTTGTGAATTTTTATGTTTTTCATTTTTGGGTTATGTTTGTGCATTGTATATATTGTTTTATTTTGCATTTAGGTACCCCACTCATATTGAGGACAATGTGCAATTCAAGTGTAAGGGGAGATCATTTTGCATATTTTTTCATTTTCAATATATTTTGGGTATATTTTAGGTTTATCATGCATTGCATTTTGCATTTGTGTAATTTGGCCCAAATTTTTAAAAAATTTTAATGCTTGACACTTGAAATTTTTGCAAATTATCTTTGTGATGAATTTGGTGTATGTTTTGTGGTTTTGTTAAGTATATGTGTTTAATCTCCTTTTAATGGTTAGTTTAGTCTCTTTTAAACTTGGTTGACATTTTGAGTTGAGATTTTTGAGCTTTTAATCAATCTAATCCTGTTGTTGCTTGCTTGATCATGATCTTGATTTATTGTTTTGGGATTTAGTGTCTTGAATGAACCAAACTCCTTTTTAAGGTCGTTTTTGGTTGTATGCGAAAGGAATCATAAAAACACTATATTGCCTTTCCAAATAAAAATAAAAGAGAAAGAAAAGAAAAAGAATAAAAAGTGCTTAGGAACTTGAATTCCATCTACTCCAATGCTCTTTAACAAGAGTATAAGTATTCAAAGTACCCTCTCGAGGTGTTCACGTTGAGTAGTTCGGGAAAGACGGGGAATTACCAAGAGAGGGAAGAAAAAGCACAAAAAGAAAATAAAAAGGTTTAGAGTTGATTTCCGTATGTCAAATTAAGGACGACCTTAAATTGGAGTCTTTTTCATTCATGCATGCTTTTCCCATGACTTTGATTCATTTTTGTGTGATTATGAGTAGATAATATGCTCTTCACTTGGTAATTTTAAGTCTCGACTTGATTTGTTACACTTGTTTTAAGTTGTGTAAACTACCTATTAGAAGGAGATTGGCTTATATGCTTGATGAAATTGTAGATACACACCTTATTTATTATTTTTATGATTTTTGTTCTTGAGTTTGCTTAAGGACAAGCAAAGATTCAAGTGTGGGGGTATTTTTTGGTGTCAAATTATATATAGTTTTAGGTGTTCAATTTGCATGCATTTGTACATTTTGAATAGCATTTAGTATAGAAAAGCATATAGAAACATATACTTTTATATTTTCTTTATTTTTGTTAGGGAAAAGAGGAAAGGAGGTGAATTGGTAGAGTTAAGAGCCAAAAAGAGGAGAAAATAGAGCAGAGTGCATTAGAGCAGTCGTCTGTCGTGAGCGTGGCTGAATGTATGATCGCGGATATGCCCAATTGTCAGCCTCCAAGTGATTTCGGATATGCCCAATTGTCAGTGCGGATTCCTTAGGCCAGCCTCATCTGTCACGAGCGTGGCCAATGTGCGAATGCGACCCTTTCACTTGGATGTTTTGGTTGCGAGCGCGGCTTCTACGCGATCACTGATTTTGCCCGAGAGCCCTTCATACGCGAGCGTGGATCTTCCACAATCTCGACTTGGTCGTTTCCAGCATAGAACGTGTTGAGGTGTACTAAATTTGAGAAAAATCTAAGGGAGAGGTGAAAGGACATGCTCTAGAAGGGCTAAAAAGGACAAAAGACACGAATTACTTGGAGAGGAGGACACATTCTACATACTACACTCTCATTCACATAAGAAACAACACACAAGAGAAGAGGAGAAGAAGGAAAAAGAGGAGAAAAATAAGCTGAAGGATAGAGACCCATTTGAAGATTCAAGCTCCTTTGGATAACATTTCGGTTGGGTTTCGTGATACAAAACGTAGCAAAAATTAAAAATTTTATCACTTACCCAAACCCGGATCCATGTAATTAGATTAATTGATTTAGTTAAGGTTTCTAAAACTTTACCATAATCACAAGTAGAGGCTAGATTGCTGGAAGGAAGAGAGGAGGTTCACACTGGTGACACCCTACCTCGAGCTTTTTGCTTTCTTTAAACGGATTGAGATGTCTCCAAAAGGATGCATCCTCTACTGGTATCCATACGAACAACCTTGATTCAAAATGAATCTGTGTGCTAGCACCTTCTTGATTGTCTCACAAAATCAAGAACAAATGAACTCTCTATGTTTTGTTTTCTCCAAGGAAGAGAAGACGAATTTTAGGTGGCAGAATATTGTGTGTATGAAACCCTAGAGAACATGATATATATATATAGACTTCTCATTTAGGGTTTCACTTACCAAAACACCTTTTGGTATATACCACATTTAATTCTGATTTGATTTTAAATACCAAAACAGAAATATATTTTCCTATTTATTTAAGATAACCATTACCTTAAAT
>CATIWK010087318.1:0-27887 GCA_949634005.1 Mallotus japonicus
ATAAAGAACTAAGCTTTTTCCAATCAGAGTGAATTAAGTGACTGTGTGCTACATTAACAAAATCAAGATCTTGACCTCTGGGGTCAGGGAGTGTTCTGTTGGGTATTGGAATTGGATTCCTATTCTTCTTCAAATTCCCAGATAAAAGGGCTTGAGCTGATGTTGGGTTTGATGAAACAGAATCAAGCAAAGTTGAAAATTGACGAAAACGAAAGCTTCTCATGTTTCACGATTGATTAAAGAAAAATGGGTATTATTCAAATTGAAGGAATTGAACAATATAACGAGAATCTAGCTCTCATTAAGAAGCTACAAGGTGAAGGTGACTAACCTTTGTCGAAGAATTGTTCAGAACAGGAACTTGCTGGGCGAAAGTGACTCAGTTTTTGTGAGTGGTAATATATCGAAGTCGACAGTACTCTGTTTGGAGACATTTTGCTAGTGCTAGGTCTGGCACACTAGCTTAATTCAGCGGTTGGACAGACTTCTGAGAGAGATGCTTAAATGCTCAATTTGGCCCCTGAGCTTCGAAGTAATGAACAATTAGCTCAGAAAATTAAGATTCCAGCCAAAAATACGTTAAATTCAATCAATTCATCATCAAACATTATATTTATTAATTCAAATTATTTAATATTTTTTTTTTTGTCTAAACCATCAATATTTAGAGTTTTCTTTCACTAAACTCTAACTAATCCAATTTAATTAAGATAAGACTACAATGATGTGAAAAATCTTTTAACAACTAATTTAACACAATTGAATCAGTCAATTTGGTTCAATTGAAAATGTAATAAAGACAATTTTGGTATTTGAACTTTTTAAAATTTACAATTTGATGTTTCAATTTTTCTTTATAATAGTTAAGTATTATAACATGTAAAAAAAGAAAGGGGAAATTACATAAAAAATCTCAACCTATGGGGATACTTTATGTAATAACCCTTAATTTATTATAAAATTAATATATGGTACTATTGATGTTGGGTTGTTGATGGGTTGTTGTGTTATTGTTGTGTCGTTGATGGGCTATGGATGTGTAGTTGATTTGCTTGTTGTTTGGTTGTTTAGTTGTTGTGGTTGATGTTTAGTTGTTGTCATTGATGTTGGATTGTTGTCTGCTGAATTGGTTGTTGCCGAGTTGTTGTAGTATTGTTTTCTGGTTGATGTGGGGTGTTAACTCATTTAATTGTGAGTACTTATCTTAAGCCCCAAAGTGGAAGAATTAAACGAAATTTTTTTAAAAATACGGGGACTAAAGTGGTAATTTTTCACCTTCCTCTTCCTTTTAAGTTCTAGAGAAACCCTTGAACTTCCTAGTTGTTACTATAGCACCTGAATATTTCTCTTCTCCGTTCACCGATCAAATGAGCTCCGATTGACCTAAAATTTGGTACCCAACTATTTCTCGATGTCCTCTACGCGATGGGAGTGTCCGTTTGAGCAGATTCAGCCCAGAAAATTTCAGATTTTAATTTTAAAATTCAGCCCAAAGTTGTTGATGTTGGAACTCTCATCTCGTTGCTAATCAGTCAAGACCAGTATTTTAACTTCACTCCCCACTGTCTCAGGAGTCTGCAGACCCTGGTCTTGCGTCTGATCTTCATCGGTGGAATATTTGGTGAATTTTTAGAGAATTTGGGAGCAAGAGGTGTAGAGCAAAGACAGCCGATGACGCGTCGGCAAACACGCTCCACCTGTGAGTTGATTTTATGAAATGTTTGTTGAGAGTATTTAAGCTAGAATTTCCATATGGCTATTATAGTATTTAAGTTGATAATATGAATTTATCTATGATATTACATATCTTACCACATGCATGATTACTTATTTTATTGTCGTGAATAATATTTGGAAGATGCTTAGTGGAATTTATTTTATTCTTTTTTTATGTATTTTAAATATTTATGATAAGTATGTTTTGGAGAAAATGGTAGAACATGCTACATGATGGGTGTCATCAGGACCATGTGCACATTAGTATTTATCTTTGAGTTGGGCCCTTATTTGGATATATGTGAAAAGGCTCGGTTGATGCATAGCTCTCGGGCGTATTTTGATTATTTACTGGGGCTGGTAGCTCGGTGGATACATAGCTCTCGGGAACCACCAGTAAGTATTGGAATAAGTGACTGACTGCGGCTGGTAGCTCGATGGATGCTTAGCTCTCGGGAACCGGCAGTCATATGGATTAAGAGAGCCATTAGATTTGTGATTTAGGAATCTACATGTAGGCAGCAGGGTTTAGCGCATGCCCAAGTGTTGGCAACCACGGCACTATGTGGGCTCAAGGCCCACTAGGAAATACGAGTTAGGTCTAGAGCCTAATCGGAGATGGAGTCGCCACCCGGATAAAAGCCGGGATACACTTATACAGCAACTGGATTCCATGGAGGTTCCTAGAAGCTGTCATTAAAGAACGGGTTCGGAAACTGGGTATGGACGTTTGAATGTCCACTCGACCTTGCGATCGGCCTCCGTTTATGTTTCGTGATTTATTACCTTTAATTATTTGATTATTTCCTTATTAACATGCAAATTATAATCGCTTTCAATCAATTGTCGAATTTTACATTAAGATCCAAGTTTGCACATTAATCTCATTTCATGCATTTAAATTCCAACAATCATTAAAAATGATAATTTACAACCATTCATTCCAAATAAATGGGGAGAGGGATTAAGGATTACAATACTTTGCTTCGAATAGAAAGAATCCTTGAGAGGCTATTGCCTGGTCACCAGGCACGGATGACTTTTAAAGCAACTAACTTCACTTCTAAGCAAGCACAGACTTAATACAAGCACATGAGCTTACATTAACACCTTAGACTTCAATGAATCATGTTAAAAGCATAGAAAAGCACAATGAACAAGCACAATTAAGTAAATAAACACACTAAGACTAAACAAATATACAACTCTTAATATTAACAAGGGAAAGAGATGATATTTACTGAGATATGAGCTTTTCCAAAGTAGTTTGCCCTCAGAGATTGGATTATGAGTTTGATCTTTACTCAAATGCAAGGAATCACCTTCTTCCTTCTTAAGAAATGGATGTTTAAGCTTGGTTTCTCTTTCCCTCACCCAAGGACATCCCCTTTTTCTTTTAGAGCTCTCTCTTCTTCTCTCAAGTCCTCTTCTTCTTCTTGCTAATGGTCCCCAACCTCTATTGCCAACCCCTTCTCTCCTCTCTTTTTTTTTCCTTTTAAACCCCTTTTTTTGCCCATACCTCCCTTTCCCATCACCACCTTTTCTCTTCCCCCTAAGCCACCTCTCCTCCACTTTTTTTCTCTAAAAAACTGGTATTTTGCGTGCTGGTGCAGAGGGTGAGGTGTGGGTCAACTTTTGCTGCAATGTTGCATTTAATGCAGTATGCAAGTGAGCGGCGCCTCCTCGAGGAGGCGATCGGCTAATCCAGGAGGCGATCGCCTCCTTGGCCTGGTCCTGGGCTAGGTCAAATGGGCTAGGTGGTTGGATTGGTTTTGGATGGGCTTCTGGGCCTGCATTTGGGCTTGGCTTTCTAAACTTATCCTTTTCATTCAAATTTCACATTCTCATCATAGGGCTTTTGTTGCGGGCCAGCTGAACCGAGCATCCACAGTTCGTCCCCTATCGTGGGCCGACCGAACTGGGTGTCTACAGTTTGCCCCCTTGATTTTTCAAAAAATAGCATTTATGCATTCAAATTTAAAAAAAAAACAACATGCAATGACACAAACAAAAATAAATAATGAACAACATACCTGATTCCCGAGTTTCACTCAAGAGGCGAATTCTTTAACCTATTCTGCCACTATAATACTCGGGTTTTCCTGGTCCGGTACTTCACTCAACGACTGCGGACTTCGGGGATTCAAACCTGAACAGTCACTCCACTAGGGGATTTTGGGAACTCTATTAAGCCCCACTCGTCATTCACACAAGCTTAATTGATACGGGAACCTACGCCGTCATCCTCGAGTTTTCCTGGCTCGAGAGGCAGTCCCTTCAATTTTGATGTGGAAACTCACACCGTCAACCTCGGGTTTTTTTGGCCCGAGAGGCAGTCCCTTCAATTCTGATACTTCGATCATACACTTCTTCGCTGATGCTTCGATCAGACACTTCTTCTCTGATGCCTCGATCAGACACTTCTTCTCTGATGCCTTGATCAGAAACTTCTTCTCTGATGCCTCGATCAGACACTTCACAGTTGGTCCCAGACTATGGGCCGGTTAATTGAACCACACATGTTTTAAAATTTAGACACGAATACATTACTTCAAAAACTTTGCCCGACCAATTACTTGCTTCAATAAATCAAATACAACCATAATGCCTCAGGAACTTCGCCCGACTGGTCACCTGTTTGACAATTCTGACAACTGTTCCTCGTCTCTAATAAAAATTTTCGGGACTCGCCCGAAGTGATTTTATCAATTCATTCACCTCCGTTTTTCACTTATCATTATTTTTAAAAACTTTTTTTACTATAAAAGAAAAAAACCCTTTTTTCCTTTTCCTTCTCTTTTCTTTTCTTTTCTTTCTTTTCTTCTTTCTCGCGCTTTTACTCTTTCAAAAATGGGTGATGAGAGGATGCCACCTCCTCCTGCATGGGACCATATTTCTCCTTCTACACGTGCTCCACGTAGCCTCGAATTCATGAGAGGCGATACAGTTCCCCTCCTCGTGGATTTAAGGACTCATCTGTGTTCATCTGCGTTTGGAGAGGTTAGTACCCCAAACTCTTCCATTTTTTTTGTAAATTTTCAATAGGTTAGGAGTAGTCTAAGTTTAATCATCACTTAGGACTAGAAACATGAATGAATAAGTGAATAAAATGCAGATTCTGCCAAAATTCAAGCGCAAAGCCTATTCTTCGCTTTGTAGAGGCGATCGCCTCCTTGCCAAGAGGCATTCTCCTCTTGCTAAGCGGCGATCGCCTTTCCACTATAGAGACGATCGCTTCTTGGATAGGGGCGATCGTCTCTTGGGAAGAGTCTATCGCCTCTTGAAAGAGGCATTCGCCTCTTAGCCAGGGCTGCCAGCATTCTAGGTTTTCTATTTCAATTTTGAGACACTTAAATGACTGTATACTAATTTGACTTCCCTGATTTCTTTTCACAGCATGATGCAACGGTATTCAAGGGTGGTGTCGGGAACTTTCACGGAGCTCAGGCCTTCTACAACGAGCTTACTGACGACCAGAAGGATCGGATCCAGGATATTGGCTTCGAGGACTTCATCTTTTCTTTACCCGAGGAGCAGGGGAAGACTGATTACCAGCCCCTTCATGCTTTGATGGAGAGGTGGTTTGATACCACCCATACCTTCCACCTGCCATTCGGAGAGATGACGCTAGATCCTATCTCCTTTGCTGCTATTACAGGGATCACCTATGCTGGGGACCCCATTCCTTTCGACACGAGTCTGCACCGGGCGAGTCCAGACACAGTCACATACATCGAGCGCCTCCTTGGTATGGTCCCCGATATGAAGAGGACTCACACCTTCAAGTATGACTCGATTCAGACATTCTATATCCGGGATAGGGTTATAGCGATGGTCTCCCTTTGCGAGATCGACCAGGTAGTGCAAGCATTCTTGCTCTATCTTTTCGGTGGCACTCTCTTTACCGACACTGCTAGCTCATTGGATCTGATGTTCCTGATGCCCCTACAGGATCTGGATCGAGTATCTTCATACGATTGGGGTGGCTGTGCCTTGGCCTATCTTTACAGGGGTATGGAAGAGCTCACACGTGGGGCTAAGAGGTTCTGCAGCTTCTGGCATGCCGTTCTGGTAAGTTATACCCTATCCTCCTCTCCTGATTCTTTCAGATATATATTTCCTGACATTAGCTAACAATGCTTCTTTGACAGGTCTAGGCTTTGGAATTGGAGCTAGTTGTCGGGGTGACATGCGTGGAGGATCATTTCCCGGCTATAAGTAGGTGGGGTGCCAGCCGCGTCCTGAGGAAGCATCTGGCTCGGGTGCACATCCACCGGCAGTATCTGAACTCTTTGACACAGGATGCGGTACCTGAAACATTTACAATCATATTTAGTAATCTTGTAAATTGAACTTACTTACCTGTTGGCTCTCTTTGTAGATTCGAAATTACTTATGGGGGCCTGAGGATAGGTGGAACGCGGAGATGACACGCTCCCGACCTTTGGACTACAAGAGGGTTCTCCTTTATGGGCCATACTACCGGGTCTGGTACCTTAGTGAGCAGGTCCTTAACTGGACCCGGGGTATTGGGGCGAGCCACATCCCCAAGTCTCCTCTTAGAAGCATGCTCTAGATGCATGAGCTGGAGGGTGCTAAGCTAGATTAGGCTATCGCTGGGGAGCCTACTGTAGACCACACCATACGGATTAAGAGTCGGTACCGAGAGTTCATTCGGACTTATTTGTTGTAGCGGGTGCCTCTGGCCATTGGTTCCACTTCTCAGGTATGCTTTCGATTCTCAGCTCACTTCCCTCCAAGTTATCCATTTTTGACATGGTCTATTTGTCCCCCCTTTTCTTGCACAGGCTGCAGCAATTGGACCCGTACCTCGGGTTAGGCCTCAGTCACGGGAAAGACCTTCGTAGAGATTCCGCATAGATCAGGGCGCAGCGGCTTAGGCCTCCTACTGTATCTATCTCTAATATCATCGTTGGCAGTCGTGATCATACTTCGGATCCCTTGGTTCGTTGTTGGGTTGCTCCTGGAGAGCTGTCTCAGTAGTTCTTGACTTTAGATGAGAGTCTGACACCCGCCTCTTCTCCCGCTGGCACCAACTATGTAAGTTCTTTCTGAATAATTCTCAACATGTTCATTAGCCTCGCTTACTCCATTTACAATGTAGATCCTTTTGGAGCACGGACATTACATGTACAGATTGATCGAGGCTCAGAGGGATTATATGATAGAGGTCACTCAACAGTGGAGGGTAAGCAGCACCCTCTTACGTCTATATGTATGCATGCTTGCATGATTTGCTAACCTTTTAGCCTGCTTACACAGGATCATGATGCGGGCAGTTTGAGAGGATTGCGACCCTCGAGCGCCAGATGGAGGTTCTCCAGATGGACGAGGATGAAGAGGAGGATGCTGAGGGAGGAGATGATGGAGAAGAGTAGCCCATAGATGCTCCAGGTGCCGGAGATGATGTTAAGGAGGAAGAGGATCTAGAGGATGCCGAGTAGGACTCTCCTTATTTTAGGACCTTTTCTGAATTGTTGGATATTTTCATAATAATTAGCTCAGAAGTTTCGGATGTTTATTTTACACATATTTTCTGTTCTGACTGGATACTTTCCAATTTAAATTCAATCTTTCAAATTCTAGAAACAATTGGATGTCTTTGTGTGCATAGTACTTTTAAAACAGATGAACTCTGCATCTATAGTCGAATTCACACATGATTCAGGAGCCTTTTGCTTGCGTTCTTCTGGTGGACAGACGATCACCTCTTACCTCTCTCGCTAAGGGGCAATCGTCTCTTGGAAAGAGGCGATCGCCTCCTCGGTGAGGCGATCGCCTCATCGCCAGTTCTGCAGTCTCCTTTAAAGACCTAATTTCTGTAGCCCACTCTTCATTTCTCCCCTTCGTCTTCAACTTCCATGTTCTCTCTCCAAACAGTACCAGAACCCTGGAAATAACTGAGAGAAATCTCAAACTACTACAATCAACCTTGAAGAGCTTAGATGGTGAATCATGGGCCAAATTGAAGCCATTCCACTTATCAAACTTCAAATTACTACATGCTAGAAGAATCAATTTTTCCTTTCTCCACTCTATAGCTCAACTCTGGGATCCTCAGAAACATGTTTTTCGGTTCAACACAATAGAATTATGCCCCCTGTTGGAAGAATTCAAAGCTATATTGGGTTGCAACACGGACTCCTCTTGTCAACTTGCTACCCCTAACCTTGGAGTCCTGGATCCACATTCTATCTAGTATCAGATGGCCCAGATGTTCAGTCTTCCACCTCAGTCTTCAACTCACTTGATTCTCAGCTCCGAGATTGAGTTATCATCCTTTCTTGAGATTATCCCGGATGTAGATAGGGGAGAAGCTCATTGGCCTCGGATGATGGCCCTTTGTTTGTACACTCAATTCCTACTCGTTTCTCTTTCTGGAAATTGTGATTCAAAAATCCTCCACATCCTGGGTCAAGTGGAAGCAGGATTCAATCCCTTCCCTTTTATCTTAGCAGAAACTATCATCGGGCTAGACAGCTTCTCATTAATCGGGCGATTTTCTGGGAGTCCATTATTATTAGAGGTTGGTCTTCTTCTCTTACCTCTGCACTCTGTCATTCTGTCATTTTCATGTGCTACATTCACCGCTCTTGCAGATGTGGCTTCATGATAAGCTAAGACTGTTAGAACCTCTGCAGAACATTGCACGCTACAGAGCCAAGCATTACAGAACCAAAAGACTGCATCCTATTCCGGACTATATTTAAGGTTTGCTGTCAATATTCCCTAACACTCTGATCCGATGGATGTGCCTGTGGTGGAGATTACAACACGTGACAGTTCGATCTTATACTTACTGTGTTCCTATTGTCGGCCTTCATTTCACCACATTCTACAACCTTGCACGTGTTTGCCGTTAGTACGGTCAGAAACAACTAATTCTAGAGCTTGTGCATGAGTTTGAGCCAGGGCC
The DNA here is from genome assembly GCA_949634005.1 of Mallotus japonicus. NCBI lineage: Eukaryota > Viridiplantae > Streptophyta > Magnoliopsida > Malpighiales > Euphorbiaceae > Mallotus > Mallotus japonicus. The sequence continues at coordinate 8,654 of CATIWK010087318.1, forward strand.
TCTCACTCAGAGTTTTTTAGATAACTTGATAGCCACTTGGCCTCGAAGAATCATTTAGAGGAACATAGACTGCAACGGAGAACCATCCACCGATGATCAGTATAAAGTGTGGATTCAATTGCAGCAGACAGAAAAAGACGAGTTCATTAGAAATAAAAGGACAAGAGAATTACAAGCATCGAGTGCTTAGGGTGTTCATCAAAAGAAAAGGAAACAAAATTAGGTTTATGAATTAAGTCATCATTTCCGTTTTGTTAGATAGAGTTTCCTTTTGTAGTTAAACAGTTTGTAATAGACACTTAATGCAATGTTTAACAATAATTAGAACAATCTGTTTCATTTAATTTAAGCATAATATGCATATACATTCTGCTTCTGACATATCTCATGTCGTTAGTTAGTTTGCCCTTACAAGTTTTCCAACTAACCATTTTTCACTCTCCCTCTCCTTTTACACGTCCTTAACTTTTGTCTGGACCGCCTCTTCAAGGTTTTCAATCCAGCAGGACTTTTACTTTTCATTCTTTTCAGTCTTTAACTTCTGCCTAGACAGCCCCGTTTGCGAGGTTTTCTCCCTAGTGAGACTCTCATAGGAAGTACTTCTTCAACTTACTGAGGTTAATGGGCTCTCTGAATTCGTTCCCATCCAAATCGGATATAATAGCAGTGCCTTTGGAGAACAACTTCTTCACCAGATACGGACCTTCCCAATTAGGTTTGAACTTTCCCCGCGGGTCAGTCATAATCGGTTTTGTGAGTTTCAACACTAAATCACCTTCTTTAATCTTCCCTGGCTTGATTTTCTTACTGTAAGCTCAGGCTATCCTTCGTTGATACAGCTGCGAATGATACATAGCCTTCATCCTTTTTTCGTCTAACAATGCGAGCTGCGCTAAACGACTCTCCACCCACTGGTACTCGGGAATTTTTGACTCCAAAAGAACCCTCAATGATCGGATCTCAACTTCCACTGGTAATACAGCTTCACATCCATACACTAAGGAATACGGAAAGACTCCCGTTGATGTTCTGGCAGTAGTCCTGTACCCCCACAGTGCAAATTGTAAATAGTCCGCCCAATCCTTATAATTTTCCAACATCTTAGCAAGGATTCTTTTCACATTCTTGTTCACAGCTTCTACTGTACCATTCGCTTACGGTCTATACAGAGATGATCTGTGGTGCTCAATCTTGTATTCTTGTAATAAAGCGGCGGTCTCTGCTCAAAACTGAATGCCGTTGTCAGTGACGACATGATGAGGCAATCCGTTCCGGCAAATTATGTTCTTCTCAATAAACCTTGCCATCTGTTTCAACCCGATAGTAATGTAGGACTCAGCTTTAACCCATTTGGAGAAATAATCAATAGCCACTACAATGTATCGATGACCGTTCGATGCTTTCGGTCTCACTTCTCCTATGATGTCAATTCCCCAAACTGCAAATGGCCACGGGGAAGTCATTCCCTGGAGTTCCATAGACGACAAATGACTGACATCACCATAAGCTTGACAGTTATGACATTTCTTTACAAACTTGACACAGTCTATCTCCATGGTTAGCCAGAAATATCCTTATCGAGCTATCTTCTTTGCTAAGACTGTCCCATTCATATGTGGCCCATTTACTCCTTCATGCACTACCTCCATAAGTTTCTGAGTTTCATCTTTATCAACGCATCTTAGGTGTACACCAGTTGGCATCCTCTTGTACAACATCCTGTTATAGCTGATGAACTGCAGTGATAACATCCTCAAAGACATCATTTCTTTCTTTTCCGTATCCTCAGGGAACTGTCCCGTTTCTAAGTACCACTATAGATCGTAGAACCAAGGCTTTTCAGTAGCATCCAGCGGCATTACTCTTATCTTTTCGTAGCAGGGATGTCGGGATTTTGCCAAAATTAGAGGTTTAACTTCTGTCCGTTCTCTACTTTCCCACATGAAAGCCAAAGTAGCTAAGGCATCTGCTATTTAGTTCTCTTCTCTTGGGAGATGGACAAATTTGCACTGAGTAAAAGATAGCAAGACAGTAACCAAATAATCCCAATACAAGCGCAGTCTGTCTTCTTTTACCTCCCACTCTTTAGAAGCCTGCTTCACACCTAGCATGGAATCTCCGTATATCACGACATCTTCTACCCCCACACTGCGCAACGCTTCCAAATCGAAAATACAAGCCTTATCTCTTCGTAGCAGGGATGTCGGGATTTTGCCAAAATTAGAGGTTTAACTTCTGTCCGTTCTCTACTTTCCCACATGGAAGCCAAAGTAGCTAAGGCATCTGCTATTTGGTTCTCTTCTTTTGGGAGATGGAAAAATTTGCATTGAGTAAAAGACAGTGAGACAGTAACCAAATAATCCCAATACAGGCGCAGTCTGTCTTCTTTTACCTCTCACTCTTTAGAAGCCTACTTCACAACTAGCATGAAATCTCCGTATATCACGACATCTTCTGTCCCCACACTGTGTATCGCTTCCAAATCAAAAATACAAGCCTCATATTCCTCTTGGTTGTTTGTCACCTCAAACTTGAGCCTTTTGGCCATCGGGATCATTTCTCCTTCTGGCGTGACTAGGATTACATCGATACCCGCTCCCCGATTATTGACTGCTCCGTCGAAGTACATTTTCTAGCCTTGGACTTCTATTGCCGCCAGATGCTCATCAGGAAACTCTAACTTCTACTCTTATTCATCGGTTATCGGGTTCTAGGCTTAAAAATCTGCTACTGCTCTCCCCTTTACCACCTTCTTTGCTACGTAGTCTATGTCAAACTCAATGAGTAGAACCAACCATCTAGCAAGCTTTCCTGTAAGCGAAGGTGTATGTTGGAGATATCTCAGGGGGTTTAGAAACTGCTTGTATTCTGTAAGATTGGAAATAGTGACGAAGCTTCTTCGTCGCCCAAATCACAGCTAAACACGTCTTTTCTACCAGACTGTAGTTAGCCTCGTACTGCAGTAGCTTTTTACTCAAATAATACACCGCATTTTCAACCTTCCCCTCACTTTCTTGTGCTAACATGGCTCCTATCGTATCTTTCTCAATTGCTAGATAAAGAATCAAAGGTTTACCTAGTTTCGACGGCTGCAAAATCGGAGGGTTTATTAGATAATTCTTAATAGCTTCAAAAGCCTGTTGACACTTGTCATCCCAGATTACTAGTTGATTCTTCCTCAGAAGCTTAAAGATCGGCTCGCAAATAGCACAAGGGTGTCGATATGTGGTAGTGGAAAGTCATTTTTCGGACAGGCTTTGTTCAAGTCTCCACAAAGTCATTTTTCTTTCTTGGAAACTGGAATTATATTCGCCAACCAGTAGGTGTCCTCTACCACTTCAAGGAACTTCGCCTTCAGCTGCTTCTCGACTTCTTCTTTGACCAAAAGAGCCCATTCAGGTCTTAACCTTCTGTTCTTTTACTTTATCAGTGATATGTGAGCATACGTAGGGATTCTGTGTTCCGCGATCTCCCTATCGATACCTGACATATCCTCGTAACCCCAAGCAAATACTCCCTGTCTTCTTCTTAGTGTTTCTTTCATTTTCTCTTTCTCATCATAAGTTAAGTCAGAAGTAAGCAATATATTTTTAGGGTTATCATTTGTGCCTAGATTAAATGATTCAGTTTTTGTGGAATTAATGTCAAACATATGCATGAAATGATCATCACAAACAGAATAATCGTTAGGAAACACATCACACAAATAAGCAAAGTTAGACTTCATTGCATTTATTTTTGAAAAGAACAAGTTATCAGTTTCAAATAAAGTAGCAAGAGAAACATCATAATCATCATAAAAGATATCCACGATGGAATCCATGATATAGGTCTCGAGGTCTGGCTTCTCGTTCAGATCATCGATGTCTTTCACTTCCGGAGTAGCAACGTCCTCCTCAGGCTCTTCTTCGGCCACTATCAGTTCTTCCATAGGACCATCTGCAGTGTTAGCCTTCTTCACCCCATTCACATACTCGGCGAAGATCTCAAACCCCGGAATTACCTCTCCAGCCATCATAATTGGTTCAGGAGTTCCATTGTAGGGATAACCGGTGCCTTTCTTTACAAAAGTCTCTCGCAAGGCCTTTCTTTCATATTCAGCTTCCTCCTTCTTGAGTTGGTCCCAAATATCAAGTTCCTCCTTAGGACTGTCACCCCTATCATACCCTATTCCATGCTGATTCTTTCCCAATCCCATACCTGGAAAGAAGTCCATGTTCCGCATCATGCCAACGACTTTCTCACTTATCTCAGCTTCGTTGTCAATCATGCATACTTCGAAACTAGGGCTTATGGGAATTTCCTTAGGGGCCAACTTCAGAGCAGCTACAGCAGCCTCAGTTTCTGCTGATATGGTGACAACCTTATCCTCATATGGAAATTTTACCTTCTGGTGAACAGTGGATGGTACACCACCTAGAGGATGGAACCAAGGTCTCCCTAGCAGAATAGCGAAGGTCACAGGGATGTCAATCACGTGCAGATCAACCCAAGCCTCAATAGGTCCCCTCTTGACCAATGCCCTGAATGTCCCTTCTACATTCCTTCTCGTATCATCATAAGCCTTTATAACCACTTCAGAAGGCTTCATGTCGGCTACAGTCAACCCCAACTTTGGTAGGATTTTCAGTGGGCACACATTAATGGCAGACCCGTTATCCACCATCACGCAGCAGGTCATCTTCCCATTCACCTCAGCTTTAATGAATGAAGCCTTGTGGTGGCCCCTTCCTTCTAAAGGCAGATCATTATCAGAAAATATGATGGTTCCTTGAGGAGTTTCTATTAATGATCCAACCATCTGCCCAGGAGTACATCCTATAAAGATCTTCCTTTGATCCAATGCCAAAACTAATGCTTCCCTGTGGTCCCTAGAATGCATAAGTAGCTCCCAAACACTAGCAATTGTTTCTTCTTTCTTTGCCTTTCCTCTTGAACTTTCCACCTCTTCCAGTTCTGGTTCAACAGGCTCGTTTTCTTCCTTTTTTCCTTCGACTTTCCCAACTGGCTGACTCACTTTACTCTCCTTATCTTCCCACAGATCAATATGTCCCTCGTTCTTATCATCAGAACTCCAAATGTCCAAGAAATATAGTGGAAGCTCTACAGGTTCCTCTTCCTGATTGAGGTTTTCTAGTTCAGGTTCTGATGTTTCAGGAGCGGCGTCAATAAAGGAATCAAAGACTTGTTCCTCCGTTAAGCCGGTACTGATTATAAGGACTGGTGCATCAATTGGTGGGACTTTTTGGTAGTTGGGTAAAGGGTAGTTTTGTGTGTTTGGTTTTTGGCTCTCAGGGTTAGTGATCTTACCTGCATCAATCAGGTCTTGAATTTAATGCCTCAATCGGGCACAATTATCAGTTTCATGTCCGATGGTTTGGTGGAATTTACAGAAGAGTTTTGGGTTGGCATTTGGTGCGGGTTGTTGTGAGGGTAAGGGTTGCAACATGTTTTTCTTAATCAACTTTTCAAGAACTTTGGAAAGAGGCCACCCTAAGTTTGAGAACCTTTGAGGCTGCCTGACAGCATTGATTTGCACACTATTGCTTGGTTGTTGCCTGATAGCATCAATCTGTACATTACTGCTTGAACCAGCTCCTTCCTTGTTCCCAGATCTTCCTTTAAAGAACCTCTTTTCTTGAGCCAAATATGACTCTTTTTGGACTCCAAACCTAAACAACTTTTTAAAGTTGCGAATTCCAAGATCTTTCAGCTTTCTAGACAATGCTGGAATGCAACCCTCTATTGCTAGCATCAATTGATCTGACTCAGCAGGTCTATGCCTCATATTGGCTAACTTCCCTCTCCAGCGTGTGAGATAGTCAGCAAAAGATTTGCTGAACTTTTGTTTTGTATTCTGTAGATCCCTCAAGGATGCCTCTAACTGAACATTGAGGCTGTACTGCTTCACAAATGCAGCACACAGTTCCTTCCAGTCGAACTGGGCATGAGACTCTAAAGCATAATACCAACGGATTGGTACGCCTTCTAGTGACATAGGGAACTGTTTGACTATTTGAGCTTTAGTCAATCCAGTAGCTTTCATGTATGTTGTATATTGTTTGAGGTGTAAATGCGGGTCCTCTGTCCCAGAGTACTTCTTAATGTCAGGGAATTTGAATTTCCGAGGTAAGGGATCATCATCCTCGTCTAGGTTCAAATCAGAGTAGTCCATCGGTGCATCCATACCCTTTTCCCTCATCATCATTTGCATCTGGGTCATGGCTTTAGTCAGGTCCTTAGCCCAACCAGATTGTTCCACATTTTCTGTCTGACTCACATTCTTCCGACCTATTGGATTAGCAAGCACTGTCACATCATCCTCTTCCCTCTCTCTTATCGGGATTTCAGTGTCTAAATCAATCGGGGCGAATGGTTGCGCTGGTTGCTTTTCTCGGATCATCTTAGTTATCTCCCCCATCATTTTCTTCATCATAGACCGGGTCTCAGCAATCACCTCATCTTTTAACTGTGCTCTAAAAGCTTCAGGATCAAAACACCTATTGCCATCACTGTTTCTGAATTTATAACTAATCGACCGGAATTAGAGCGGACCCACAAAGACGAGCTTGAAGGATTTATAACTGCAAAACCAAGGGTTAGAATTATGCATGACGTGTATGCATGATATGTAGGTCCGGTTCATTACTGAAAACAAGAAAGGAAACAAATACGTCTAATTTACATATAGCAAAGAATAAAGTACAAAATTTTAAAAATGAATGATCTCCACCCTTATTCCTCCCACACACGCATTCACTGGTGAGTTTCTTGTCCTAGAATTGTTGGCCTGGGTTTTAATTATCAACAGGGGATAACAAAATCGACGTATGCAAGAAACTCTCAACATGGTTCAAACAAGTGATGGATTCTCTAAATAAGCCTCAAGTCCATCCTTAGCAGGCCAAGAGTGACATCAAGGCCCACTTTGTCAAGATCCATTTATAATGGGCCAAAAATGAGCATGAGAGGCCTGTTTTGGCAATATCCACTAAAATGGGTTAAGAGTGGGCATGAAAGGCCCATCTTGACAAGGTTTGTTTATAAATGGGCTTAAGTTTTATTTTGAGAATTCATCAAAAGGCATAAAAGACATGCATTTGGAAAAAATCCTAAGGAAAATTGCTAAGTCACTACATGAGCTTGAGTCTCGGGTAGTAGGCTTTGGCTCCCACAACTATATACATCCATATACGTCTCCCCACTTAAGGGTCCAAGCAACGCGGATAGTACGTGTCGTGAGTGGTAATAGGCGATATTCCACCACCAGATTTGAGTCAAACACAGGTAGCAAAGTATGGACTATTATCGGCTCAATAGGGACTGAAGTGCTCATTGTGTGCAAAAGGTGTAGTGAATGCAACAGGAATGCAAAAGAAATCAAGGAATAATCAAAGATGATAAATCACAGAAACTTGGAATCAGTTTCTCTATCCCTAGTGGCGTTGCCACTGTAGGCTGTGGGGTTTAGCGCGCGCCCAAGTGTTGGCAACCATAGCACCGTGTGGGCTCAAGGCCTACTAGGAAATACGAGTTAGGTCTAGAGCCTAATCGGAGATGGAGTCACCACCCGAATAACTAGAAGCCGTCATCAGAGAATGGTTCGGAAACTGGGTATGGACGTTTGAATGTCCACCCGACCTAGCGATCGGCCTCCGTTTATGTTTCGTGATTTATTACCCTTAATTATTCTATTATTTCCTTATTAACATGCAAATTATAATCGCTTTCCATCAATTGTCGAATTTTACATTAAGATCTAAGTTTGCACATTAATCTCATTTCATGCATTTAAATTCTAACAATCATAAAAAAGGATAATTTACAACCATTCATTCCAAATAAATAGGGAGAGGGTTTAAGGATCATAATACTTTGCTTCGAATAGAAAGAAATAAATAGAAAATATACTAAAAATAAACCTCAATATACAGATAATATATAGAAAATAAACCAGAAATATATGGAAAGTAAACTACCACAAAACCTCTTAAGAACTAATTAAGGGGATTGATTCCCCTTGGATTGGAAAATCAATCCAAATTCCAGCAATGAACAACAATTAATTTCCCAAAACATAAAAGGAACCCTACAACACAAACCATGATATTAGCTCATAGATCTAATTAGATAAAAGATGAAAATAGAAAAATATCGAAACCTAAGTCCAGTAACACGGTGACATAATCATGCATAATATGTTAAAAGTGTAAGGGACATGGGCTTTTCAAGAAAATCAAACAGAAGTTACAAAAAAGGTTAAGGCAAGGTCACGCAAGACCCTGTCTAAGTGGCGACCGCCTTTTGGCTCTCTGGCTAAGAGGTGGTCGCCTCTTGGCAAGGAGGTGACTACCTCCTTGAGAGGCGATTGCCTGGTCACCAGGCACGGACGACTTTTAAAGCAACTAACTTCACTTCTAAGCAAGCACAGACTTAATACAAGCACATAAGCTTACATTAACACCCTAGACTTCAGTGAATCATGTTAAAAGCATGGCAAAGCACAATTGAGTAAATAAACACACTTTGACTAAACAAATATACAACTCCTAATATTGACAAGGGAAAGAGATGATATTTACTGAGATATGAGCTTTTCCAAAGTAGTTTTCCCTCAGAGATTGGATTATGAGTTTGATCTTTACTCAAATGCAAGGAATCACCTTCTTCCTTCTTAAGAAATGGATGTCTAAGCTTGGTTTCTCTTTCCCTCACCTAAGGACGTCCCTTTCTTCTTTCAGAGCTCTCTCTTCTTCTTCTTGCTAATGGTCCCCAACCTCTATTGCCAACCCCTTCTCTCCTCTCTTCTTTTTCCTTTTAAACCCCTTTTCTTGCCCATACCTCCCTTTCCCATCACCACCTTTTCTCTTCCCCCTAAGCCACCTCTCCCCCACTCTTTTTTCTCTCAAAAATTGGTAGTTTGCGTGCTGGTGCAGAGGGTGAGGTGTGGGTCCACTTTTGCTGCCATTGACATGTTGTATTTAATGCAACATGCAAGTGGGCGGCTTAAGGGATCAAGGAGGCGATCGGCTCATCTAGGAGGCGATCGCCTCCTTGGCCTGGTCCTGGGCTAGGCCAAATGGGCTAGGTGGTTGGATTGGTTTTGGATAGGCTTATGGGCCTGGATTTTGGCTTGGCTTTCTAAATCCAATTTTAAGAAATTCTAGGCTTATCCTTTGCATTCAAATCTCACATTCTCATCATCGGGCTTTGTTGCGGGCCAGCTGAACCGAGCATCCACAGTTCGTCCCCTATCATGGGCCGACTGAACCGGGTGTCTACACTACCATGTTTTTCCACCAAATGTTTTAATTTAAATGATTTTGTAAGATGATTGCATATATGGGTGAATTGTGAATTTTGGAAAGGATTTTATATAAATATAATTTGAGTAAAAGTAAAGGATTTTAAATATTTATTTTATTTTAAAAGGTTTTAATAATTGTTTTAAAACCAACATGCATTTTATAAAATTGACTTACTTAGTGAGATCTGATTCTCCTCAATCTATTTTTTTTCAGGATCTCAGTTAGTTTAATATTGGTTGCAGTCTGTGCCGGGTTTCTTCTTCTCCGACTATCTTTTGTAGGTCTATTTAAGATATGTACTGTGTATAAAGTTCTAGAACACCGTAGTAGTAATCTATTTGGTATAACTTATTGTGGATTTTATTATGTTGGAGAAATATGTATTAGTGGTGGATTGTTGGAGTATTTATGGAGTATTATTACTTAGGAAATATTTTGGAAGTGTTATTTATCTTTCCACAGGTTTTAATTTTGTCTCGGTACAGAGGAAACTCTGCCGGATTTTCATTAAAAATTGTTAGTTGTGTAATGTTTTGTTTGTGAAAATTTCTAAGGCTTACTATAGTTTCATATGCATTATGCATTTCCCATTTCCTAGTGCCGATCACGTGTCCTTGGGGTTCGGGTCGTGACACTTTTAAATAAAACTCTATCTAATTTTTTCTTTTAAATATAACCACAACCTTTAAAATGTTATAAAAAAAGCCCTCCTTGGATGACTGTATTGGTAACAAAAGATGAAACCGTTTTTTGATGATTCATGGGGCCCACTTGGATGACTGTACTGGTAACATGAGATGAAACCGATGCATTTGCCCCCAAATTGATATTTTCTCCCCTCCAATTAAGTGTTTCATTTTGGATTAGTAGGCTGTTTAGACAGATAAAAGTGCAACTTAGTTATTACAACAAAAAACTCAGCATATTAAGTATATGAAATTTCAACTTAGCATACTAGGTATATGAAATTTCAACAAAAAACTCAGCATTACCAGTACAATCATCCAAGGAGGGCTTTTTTTTTATAACATTTCAAAGATTGTGGTTATATTTGAAAGAAAAAATTAGATAAGATTTTATTTGAAAGTACCACAAAGATTGGGGTTTTTTTTATGTAATATCCAAAAAGAAAAAATTATACAAAAGGTGTTTGAACTTTTTAGTATTTTTCAATTTAAGTGCCTAACTTTTTTTTTTTTCAATCAAACAGTTGAACTTTAAAACTAACTATCAAATTGGTGTTTCTACCGATTGGATGATTGTTGGGTGTTGAAATGGATGAAATGGGCTCCACTTCCTTCTCATTTACCTTTCACATCACTCACCACATATACAATATAAATTAAAAGACATAAATAACCCTTCTATAAGTAATAAGTGGATAAAAATAACCTCAGCACATTCAAAAGATAAAATTAACCTCACAAGTAGTTCGTAAACGTCCCCGCATACCTAGCCTAGTGGTCAGGATGCCTGAGAGACACCCAGTGGGTCTCGGGTTCGAGACCCACCTCCCCCAATCCCCTACTTTGATAAAAATACAAAAAAAGTAGTTCGTAAACAACTCTATTTAATATGGGATAATAGTATTGATAGTCCTATAAATTATATCGTTTTTTAAATTAAGTCTTACAAAAAAATTTTTTACAATCAAATTCTATAAGTTTTCAAAAGATTTTCCGTTAGCTATATCCATCAGTTAAAACAGTTTTCTGTTAGTCAACCCTCAAAATCAAACCTTTTTTTTTTTTTTTTTACATTTCAGCCCTAAACTATAAAAAATGTTAGTTTTGATATTTTAATTAAATAATATTTTTATTTTTTACTTCTTTTATTATTTAACTTTCATAATAACTATATAACTCACTAAAATTAATTTAAGATAAAATATAAAATTAAAATTTATTATTCTTGAAATATTTTAAGTAAAATAACCTAATTTGAAGAAATATATTCTTAAAATTTTCTAATTAAGATACAATTGTTTTAAAATTTATTTAAAATATGATATAAATGATAATATTGACAAAACTAATTGAGTTTATTCAAGTATAAAAAATATTTATTCATTTAAGATATATTAATTAAATTTTATATTTAAAAATAATAAAAAATATATGTTTTAATTTTAAATTTTTTGAAATTTTTTTAGTGAATTATATAGTTATTATAAAAGTTAAATAAATAGAATAAATTATAAATAAATAAAGAAAGATATTATTTATTTAAAATATCAAAAATGATAATTTTTTTTATAGTTTTAGGATAGAAATGTAAAAAAAAAAAAATTTCACTTTAAGAGTTGACTAACGGAAAATTACTTTGACTAACAGATCGAACTAACGGAAATACTTTATATAATCAAATTATTTTAGAATAAAAAAGTTAAAAAAATTTAACTTTAAACAATAAATTAAGTTATTGAAATTTTCTAATCTCACATATGTAAAAGCTGAAAAATTTGCACCAATTGATACACTTACAATTTACATAGGACATAGTTTTATACAGGAATTGTTATTCCTTTTCTTTACACTTTTCTTCATTCCTGTATTTTAAGAAAAATTTATAATGATGCTAAAAGTAAAAAAATTACGTGACCAAAATGGTTTAGGGCCTTAAAGTCTCAAGTTTGAATTCCAATGGCGATAAACAATAGATATAGTTTATTCTTAATTTACCACAATAAATATAATATATAATTTATTCTTAATTTATCACAATAGATATAGTTTATAATGATAAATATAAAATATATAAGAGATAACAACATTGTTAATCTTATAAGTTATATCATCTTTTCAATTAATTTTTATAAGAAATTTTTTTTACAATAAACTTTTATAAATTTTAAAAAGCTTTCCGCTAGTCCTATTTATTAGTCAAACTAGTCAATTTTCAAAATAAAACTTTTTTTTTTAAATTTTAGTCCTAAAACTATAAAAAAAGCCATTTTTATATTTTAAATAATAATATTTTTATTTATTTATTTATTAGTGATTCTATAGTTTAACTTTAACAATAACCATACAACTCACTAAACTAATTTCAAGAAGAAAATTAAAATTAAAAATATATTTTTATTAAATTATTATTTTATTAACAGTGACAAATAAAAGTAATAAAGTTATTTTTAAATATAAATTTTAATTAATATGTCTTAAATGAATAAATTTTTATACTTAGATAAATTCAATTAGTTTTGTCAATATTATAGTTTGTAATATATATTTTAAATAAATTTTAAACTCAATTTTGTCTCCAATAGATAATTTAAAAAAATATTTCTTTAAATTAGGCCATTTTATAACAAATATTTGAAGAATAATATATTTTTATTAATAATTTTTTATCACTATAAAATATATTTAATTTAAGATAAAATATAATTTTTTTTATATTTTATAAAATAGAAAAATTTATTATATTTTATTATTACAATTAAAATTATTAATAAAAATATGTTAACTTATTTTATTGTTCAAATATTTATTATAAAATAGCCTAACTTAAAGAAATATTTTTTAAAAACTTTATCTAATTTAAATTTAATTGAGTTTAAAAATTATTTAAAATCTAATACAAATTATAATATTTATAAAACTAAAGGAGTTTTATCCTTATAAAAAATATTTATTCATTTATGATATATTAATTGAAATTATATATTTAAAAATTATTAATAATATTGAATTAGTTTTATTTATCATTGTTAATATAACTAATAATTTAAGAAAAATATAATTTTTATTTTTATTTTTTAAAATTATTTTATTGAGATACATAATTTTTATGAAAATTAAATAAAAGAATAAGTTACATATAAAAATATTATTTATTCAAAATATAAAAATAACTTTTTTTAAAAATAATTTTGGGATTAAAATGTAAAAAAAAAAAAGATTTGATTTTAAGGGGTTGATTAATATAAAATTGCTTCAATTGACGGATAAAACTAACATATAATTTTTTAAAAATTTATAAAATTTAATTATCAAAATTTTTTTTATAAAATTTAACCAAAAAACGATATAATTTTATAAGGCTAAAGGTTGTTATTCTATATATTATATAGGATTTATGTTCTTCAAGTTTTGTGCGGCTACAAAAAAAAAGTCAAAAATTATAAATCCATTTGCATCCTTACCCTACACGTGGTTTCAACAAAATTGCAAGTCCTTGGAATTCTTCGTTGACTCGAAAGTCATACGTCAACTGAGATTTAGTCCTAATAAATTACATTGCTTTAGATTGTCTTTTTTCTCAAATAAAATTATGCAGATATTCAAATAATTAAAAAATTTGACTAATTGTTAGTGGTCATGAATAATTTTTGTGCTATAAGTTTGGATTTTAATCTTTTTTTGCTTAAATGTGAAACCCTTTAAATCTTATGAAATATCAATGGAAAATCATATGAGAAATAAGCTTTTCCTGGTGCCTCAACCATCAACATTTGCAGAAGTCAATGTTGATTGCTGGACACGTTTGGAACTAAGCTTGATGAGATGTTTTTTCTTTTCGTTGTTTGAAGAGAAGAGAAAAAAGAAAATTGAGAAAATGACTAAAAGCATCTTGAAGTTTTGCTTAAAGCAAGACTTTTTAAATATTTCCACAAGACGAATAAAATCAAAAGTAAAATGAATGATTGGTACAAATCATCATAATAAATATAACATGACATTGTAATAACAATTAAATTAAGGACATTAAAATATATATATTGATTCAAACAATAAAAAGTTTAATTTTTTATTTTAAAATAAAATTTTAAATTCAAATTTTATATATAAAAAATAAATATTTAGAAAATTTAGTTTTAAAGTGATTTATTAGATTTTAACTTCAAAATAATTAGAATGATAAAAATATTAGATAATTAGCATAAAAGATTGTATGGCAAAAATATTAGATAATAAGCATTTAAAGAGTAATTTATGTATATATACTTACAAACATTAAAAAAAAAAAAAGAAATTAGAATAAGTAGTTCTATAATTAAACAAATCATTTAAATAAATTCATTAAAAATTAAAATAAGAATTATGAATTATATTAAATAAATTCTAAAAAATAAAAATCATCTTCTTTTTAGTTTAATTTTTTTCTCATAAAAATGATAAATGATATAAATTTAGTTTAATTAATTAACTCCTTTTTTTTTATTAATTATGATCTCTAATTTTTGAAACATTTATTTATAAAATTAAATTAATATAAGAAAATATTTTTTATAGTTGTTTAAGCATAAATGTAATTTAAAATGATAAATTTTTACCATTTAATTTTTTTACTTAATGAATCTTGGTAGAAATCATTTTTTGTTGGTTAATTAGAGTAAATTTTTTTTATTAATAGGAAGGTCACACAACCTAATTACCGGTGAATTACACAATAGAAGCAATTATCTCTTTTTAAATCAGTTAGAAATTAATTTTATAAATCACCGAAATATACAGTCTAAGAGTGCTTTAAAAAAGAAGTGACCACTACATCACTTAAAATCTTTTTTTTTTTTTCTTCATTGGTTAAGCTAAAGTCTAAAATTTGATTGATTTCACATATCTTTTTTCTCCGCAAATCATTAATCTCTAGAAGGTGGGGGTTCAACCCCACTCCCCCTCCCCACCTCCATGAAAAAAAAAAAAAAAAATCATTAATCTCTAGAAAGAACAAGTCCTATATTTATTTGGAGACAATAGGAGATATTTATTATGAGAGACTGGATATTCCTTCCGCATTTAAAGGCACTTTTCTAAATTATATTGCACACTAAAAAGTTATATTTAAGAAAAGATCCCATGAAATGTAAAATTTATTGTTTTAGATATTTAAACTTTAATTTTATATAAATAAAGGACTATTTTCACGAATTAATTATAATACTGAGCATAAATAAAAATTTACATTTATAAAAAATTTCCAGCTCAATAGTATTATAATATTGTATTTGCCAAACAACTTTTAGTTTTTTAAGTAATATTTTTTTATAGCTAATCTAAAAAATCATTGGAAGAAATAGAAAATAATTTTAAAATACAAAAATAAATGGTTAAAACTCTAAAAAAAAATTCTAAATAATAAATTTTGAAGTAATACTGTATTTTACCAACCTTAATTGCAAATGCCTCTTAGAGACTCATATAGTCTCCTCTCCCTTCCCCTAATAATCAAGATTAAAAATCATGAATTTTGGAAGCAAAGAATTTTAGCAACCAAATGAGCTGACTTAGCGCATCTCACGCACGTTAAATTTAATATTTTGAAGTGAAATTTGCTACATTTTAATAATAGATTGAAAATAAACTTAATAAAGTAAAATTTATTAATTTTTTATTAAAATGTTTTACAGCCCACAGCTTTATAAATTACTGCTAAATTAAATTTTCCAAAATCTTTTCACAGTTTTGTATAAAAATGGTAATTTGAAAAAAAAAAAAAAACCAATACAGTATAAAATACCCTTTAATTTCAAAGAAAAAAAAAGTTTCAGCTATAAAAAAGGTCGCCCAGCTTACTTGTGGATAAACAAATATTATTTGAATTGAAAATGAAGCCATCTTCTTGTTATTCCTTCATGCTAAGAGGCCTGATTCTTTTGTTCTTGTTCTATCTCACTCACTCATTTTCTCACACTATGCACCCAACTTAGGTGCCATGAAGATGAACGTGATGCCCTGTTGCTTTTCAAGGACAGTTTTATTACCTCTTATGATTGCGAGGATCCTTCTTCTGTTCATTCAAAGCTCCAATCATGGAAACTTGAAGGACATACAAGTGATTGCTGCTCATGGTATGGTGTGAAGTGTGATGATGAGACCCATCATGTGGTTAGTCTTGATCTTAGCGGCTGTTGTCTCTTTGGTTCTATCAACTCCAGCAATAGCCTCTTCAGTCTTGTTCATCTTCAAAACCTTAATCTTTCCCACAATGACTTCAACTTCTCACAAATACCATCAGAATTAGGTCATCTCTCTATGTTAACTCATCTCGATCTCTCGTCTTCTAGATTTTCTGGCCAAATTCCATCAAGAATATCCAACCTTACCAACTTGATTTCTCTAGATTTATCTAGTACTGATACTGATTTGAAGCTCCATAAGCTTGGTCTGAGAGGTCTTGTTCAACAATTGACCAATTTGAAGCAACTTCATCTCTCCAATGTTGACATATCATCAGAGGTGCCTGACATTTTAGCTAGTCTTGTATCTTTGGAATCTCTTGTCCTTGATATGTGTGGCCTGCATGGAGACCTTCCAACGGGCATTTTTCAGCTTCCAAACCTGAAGATGCTTAATTTAAATGGAAATTCAGGTTTGAAAGTTTTTTTGCCCGACTTCCAGAGAGGAAGTTCTCTCAGAACATTGAGTCTATCTGAAGTTAAATTTGGCACAGAGATGTTGCCTTCTTCGATCGGAAATCTTGGCAACTTGGAAGAGCTGGAGTTCTCGTATTGCAATTTATCGGGAAATCTCCCATCTTCACTGGGTAACCTTACCAATCTTGCACTTCTTGACCTTTCAAATAACAATTTTTGGGGCCAAAGTACTTCATTGTCCTGGATTGGTAAGCTGACAAAACTCACATATTTGGATCTTCATAGTTTCAATTTCAATGGCCACATCCCATCTCAGCTAATGAACCTTTCTCAACTTTCTTACATAGATTTAGGCTATTGTCAGCTTACTGGTTCAATCCCATCTGGGCTTATGAACCTGACTGAACTTTCTGTTCTGTTTCTTGACCATAATTACTTAACTGGTCAAATCCCGTCTTGGTTGATGTACCAAAGCAATGTTGAATTTCTATTTCTGGGTTCTAATCAATTGTCAGGTCGAATCCCATACGTAAACGACACTCTCTCCCAGTTGATGCACTTGGATCTTTCATCAAATCGACTACGAGGCTCCATTCCAAGCAGTCTTTTTAAACTCCAGAATCTTATGCTTCTTGAGCTTCATTCAAACAACTTAGTTGGGGAAGTGGACTTAAATATGTTCCTTCAGCTCAGCAACTTATTCGCACTGACACTGTCATTCAACAAGTTGTTGCACACCAGAATCCGCAATGCCAATGCTGTTCAAGACTTCGTATTTTTAGGACTGGCTTCATGCAATCTAAGTGAGTTCCCAGGTTTCTTGCAGAACCAACATGAGCTGACATTTCTAGACCTTTCTTCCAACAACATTCACGGCCAAATACCTTCCTGGGTATGGAACATAAGTACAAATTCCTTGCAATTCATGAACCTCTCTCACAACTCCTTAACTGGTTTTGAACAACACCCACTTCCAATTGTTCTTCGATGGGCTCATCTACTTGTTTTAGACCTCAAGTCTAATATGCTACAAGGATCTCTCTCAATTCCACCATTACCCAGCAATAAGTTTCATCCAACTACTCATTCAAGGTGGAGAAATGGATGCAAATTGAGAATGATCAACCTGAGCGATAATCAACTCAGAGGAGAAGTGCTAAGATCACTTGCAAATTGTACAGAGCTAGAGTTGCTTGATTTAAGCGAAAATCAATTCGCTGATGATTTCCCTTCTTGGTTAGGCTCTCTACCAGAGTTAAAAGTCCTCATTTTACGATCCAATCGTTTTCATGGTGTTATAGAGGAACATGAACCCGCCAGGTTCCTCAAGCTTCAGATCATTGACTTGTCTCACAATTTTTTGACTGGAAATCTACCGTCAATGTATTTCAAGATTTGGGACGCCATGAAAGTTGCAGATGCTAATGGCATGAGATACATGGGAAAAAATGTACTGTTCGCCACATCTGCATACTATAACAATTATGATTACTCAATCATCTTAAACAACAAAGGCTCAGAATTGGAATACTTGAAGATCCCAGATGCTTTAGCTGCAATAGATTTCTCTCGCAATAGATTTGAAGGAAAAATTCCAGACGTCATCGGAGATCTTATAGGGCTCCATTTGCTCAACCTCTCAAGCAACGTGCTCAGTGGAAATTTACCATCGTCATTAGCGAACCTGAAGGAGTTAGAATGTTTGGATCTTTCAGTAAACTACCTGTCAGGAGTTATACCACCACAACTAGCAGAAATCAGTTTCCTTTCATCTTTTAATGTTGCATACAATCAACTTGAAGGGCCCGTACCTACAGGAAACCAGTTTAATACTTTCGAGGAGAATTCGTACGTGGGGAATTTGGGATTGTGTGGTTCTCCTTTAAAGAAGAAATGCGGAAACGTGGAGGCTCCACCACCATCATCTTCTGGTAACGATAATGGCTCAGAATCTCTATTTAAGTTTGGTTGGAAGATAGTTTTGTTGGGTTATGGAAGTGGGTTCATAATTGGATCGGTTGTTGGACACATATTCACTAGAAGAAAAAATGGTTGGTTTGCAAGAACGTTCGGAAGTAAACAACCCAAGAGAAGATACAGACGGACAATAAACAGAAACAGAAATTAACAGAGATTGATAGCTGTTTTTGTGTGTATTATTAGCATAATTAGCTAGGCAATGATGTGCCTTCTTTTTGCAAGTGCATATATATATATATATATCTCTAATGTTATTTATTCTTAGTTTCATACATAATTGTTGTTTCCAAAAAAGTTTTTAAAAAATTGCTAGTCTGGTTCAATCTCACCAAGCCTTATGGACTTTGAATTGAGTCACCTTAACTTTTCAATTTATCTAATGTACCAACATATAATTGAAATTGACAACAATGAACAAAAACTAAAGAGTGTGTGCTTGGTTTAAATGAATTTCGCAAAATTTTATAGAATTTATATCTCTATATACCCACCCACCACTTGGTTCAAGTGGTAAGGGTGGTGCCCATGACCCTTGAAGGTCATGGGTTCAAGTCCTAGGGACAACGTTCCTAGGCATTTAATCGTTGAGCTACCCGCCTTGGGCTGGCTAGTTCCAGCCACGGGGTCG
>CATIWK010087350.1:0-13630 GCA_949634005.1 Mallotus japonicus
CTACTTTAAGACGGGAAAATGAACATTGAAACCAATAAAAAACAGATGCATAAGAGTGACAAAAGACTGGTAAAGAAGAAAACACCCACACTTCCCTGGCAAAACAACAATCCCTCAATACATGCATACAATCTTCATCAACGTTAGAGCATAAATTGCAAGCTAAAGAGACTGGAACTCTCCTGGACACTAAAGCAAGATTGGTAGGCAACGAATCAGAAGCTGCTCACCATAAAAAATTATGCACCTTCGCAGGAATATAAAGCTTCCAAATAAACAACCATCCTTACTGACTACTCACCGCAAACTGAGTCTGAAGACTTCTATAACAGCTTCGAACAGAAAATTTACCATCAAAAGAGAGGTTCCAATACCAAGCATCTTTAACCTCTCTAGGACTTAAAGGAATCTGCAAAATATAATACTGATCTTGAGGAGAAAATAGATCCTGAATAACATCTTTGTCCCATACTCTTCTTCCCACCTCAAACAAATTAGAAACAGTAGCTAGCTTAAGACCCTCTATAGGAGAAGATTGAACTTTACCCGACTCTGAATTAGGTAACCAAGGATCTCACCATATTACAATATCTGCACCATCACCAACCCGTAAACGAGCCCCTATTTTAATCAACTCCTACGTAGCCCACATACTCCGCCAAACAAAACTCGGATTCCCACCAATAGGAGCATCTAGAAACGAAACATCTTTAAAATAGCGAGCCTTGAATAAACGTGCGACTAAGGAATTAGGCTTCACAAGAAATTGCCAAGATTGTTTAGCCAACATAGCTAAATTAACGTCACGTAATTTCCGAAAACCCAAACCACCATACTTTTTCTGTTTGCACAGAGAGTCCCACTGCTTCCATTTGATGCCCTTGCGAACCCCATATTCACAACCCCACCAAAAACTTTTGAACATCCTCTCAATTTCTGTACATAACTCCTTCAGAAGCAAGAAGACATTCATTATGTAGTTAGGAACAGCTTGAGCCACCGTCTTCAGTAGAATTTCCTTACCAGCCCGAGATACAAGTAGTTTAATACTTAATCTCATGATATGAGAGAATTAGGGGAGTTAGAGAATCAAACTCTATTCTCTATCAAATACCTAGGTAAACGAGACTCCATTGCAGATTTTATCCATTATAAAGTGGAAATTTTTTTTTTTACTTTTTACAACTATTTTAAAACACTATTATAATAGAACAGATAGATATTGTCGATGTGGACAAATATTTGAGTTGACTTGTTGTTTGACCATTCATTTCTTATAAAAAATGAAAAAAAAAATTGTTAATTGAAAAGAAAATGAAAATAACACATAGTTGGTTCGTCCGTTCCAAATTTTCTTATTAAAATAACGGATTTTCCATTTCCAACTCAAATGGCCAACTTGACTCGTGTGGGTAAAATACCTAAGAAAAAAATTTTTCAAATTAAGACCATAAAGTATGTTTTACTCAAACATAAAATATATTTATTATTGGCTTATTGCAAAAAAAAAAAAAAAAAGTGTATATTGTCTATTTATCCTAAACCACAACTATGGAAAAGATTAATTATAACATGATACCCATTTCGATATACAATTTGGTCCTCATTATCTCAAAAATAAGAATTTTAGGGCTGGTATTATATTTTTTAGTTTTAGTTTTCTATTTATAGAAAAATATTTTCTAATTTACAAAACTTGCAAATTAAAAATATTGTAATTCATATTTTTTATTTATGAAAATTGCAATTTATATTTTTACATTTATTATTTATTTTTTAAACTACCAACTTATTAGATTCTGATTAATTCGATTTAACCCGTAAAAGACCATAAGAACGATAAAAATGTTCCCTTACGATTTAACGTGATTATATATATCATGATTCGAACTTGACACGTCGCTTAAATGACAACAACTCCTATTAGATAATCCCAATAGTTATTGGTTACATTTTTTTTTTGAACAATAAGAAAATATATTATTAATTAGAAATAGGCAAGATATAAGGAAGAAAAGAGCAAGACTCCTGCAATACAGAGAACATCAAAACAGTACAAACAACAGTAAATAATCTTACTCCTGCAAAATATATCAGAGGTAGATAGAAGAAAAAAAAAAAACAAAGAAAAGCTACAATCACACCGGTACAATAGTGCCGCTTCAAGGGGACTTACGTTCTGGCAAAAAAGTAAGCCAAAATTTGATGTGGAGAACCATTAAATCTAGATGAAACACCAGAAACTTGCTCCAATAACCCCAGCGAAATAATGGGTGTAGCTATACCCATTTGACTTGTAGAGAAATTCTTGAACAAAGGGTAGACCAAATCAAGAAATTCCTCAGCGAAAAGGATGTCTTCTTTTTCATGCATGTATGCCCAGAGAAGAAATCTTCCTTGTCAATCCATAAAACTCCTATGAACAGAGGCCAAGTTCATCACAAGATTGTAAAAAAGGGATAATTATTTGAAAAAAAAGAACCTAAAAAAGATTTAAAAACAAAAGAAAGGACCAATTTTTGGTTAAAAATGGCCAAAAATTGACTCTGTAAGAAGGGAGAAATGAAAGGGATAACCAAGAGAAGATGAAGAGTTAAGAGAAACCTAGAGAAGAAGAGTTATGTTATTGGTTGCATTTATTATTTATTAATCTTAATAAAAATACATTTTTAATAACAATAATAAATAGAACAACAAATATATTTTTTTGGACAACTGAAAGAAATTTTATTTATGAAGAGATATGAAACTGAATTTATAATCTTTTAGCATTATGGGGAGTTTTTTATTGTTTATCTATTTAACTCTCAATACAATAAATACTTTTTGTTGTTGAGTTTACAATTTGTCAAAAATTTTAATAAATTAGAAGTTAGATAAGAAGCTAATTAATTATAGTATAAAGAAGAGATTAAATAAAGGGTAGATTTGTGATTAATTAAATAAAATGAAGTGGGGTTTGGGAGGGAGGGGTGGGACCAAAGCAATTAGAGAAGAGGGAGGAGGGAGGAGGGTTCTTTGGAGCACCAAGAAAAAGATTTAATGTTGATATGGTAGGAAATGTCAGAGTAATCTCATCCTCAACTTTAAGGTAAGGAAAATTGTTTAAAAAAAAAAAAAAAAGTAAGGAAAATTGAGTACCATCCAACTCTCTCTCTCTTACAAGACAACACCAAAAGCAAGAAAAAGATTGAACCTTTTTTTCCATGTCCAAAACAAACACCTCCTTTTGGTCCCACCTCTTCCACCTTTCTAACCATCACTTTATTACCTTTTTGCTACTTTGCTTGAAAGATTATTCAAAAGGCTCCTTTGCACTTTCACCCCTCACTCTCACTTTTCACATTCCTGCTCTCCCATGGATTGCCCCAATTTATCCTTTTTCCTTTTTTCCTAAAAAATAATTTGAATAATATCATATTATTATTTCTTTTAACTTTTAAGCAGTTGAAAGAAAAAGGATCCGATATCGAAACTATATTTGTAAGAACTTAACCATTTAGCTAAAATAATGCAAGTTTTTAGCAATTAATAATTGCGGATCTCACTCCTCCGAATACAATGAACTATATAAAATTCGACTGTTACATCGGTAGTCTGATAAAACTTACAACGGCTAATTTTTTAAAATTTAATTATAAAATTTTATTACTACAATAATCATAAATTAAATTTATAATTTTTAATGGCATGGAGAAAGGTCAGTGCTAATAGAAAATAATATATTTTAATTTTTTTCTCTAAATACAAAGCACCACAAATATAAGTTACCCATGAAATTAACCAAAAATAAATTTTTTGCATCACTACATCAAACCTGAGATCTCACCGATCAGTCTAGGCGTCAACAGTACAAAAGACTCAATTCAACAAAAATTATTTATATTAAAAAAAACATGAATTACCTTTATTTTATTTTTATTATTTATCATCCTGTGATAATAATTTTGTAATTTCTTATTTAATATTTTCGATATACATCTAATTTAAAATTTTAGCCTGATAAATTTATAATAGCTTAAACTTCTCTTAACATCTATTTTTTTTATAAATTTGAATCCGAATTCTTATTTAATAAAATCTGATATTGATATAAATTTATATTATTACACATGATTTTACTATTTATTTACTAACTTTTGAGCGGATGCCATTATTTGGATTGAATTGTATCTGGGTGGAGGATAAAGTCGTTTGACCCAATTATTTTTGAATGCACTCAATAAATTAATTTTATTAGGAAATATTTGAGAATTTGTGCTTACAAAAGGGCTTTACTGAAAGGAAAGCTGTCTTTTGAGGTGAAAAAGCAAAAAGAAAACATCATCTCGAAGTTTGGGCATGGTAAAGCAACTCATATGTCCCCTTGTTATGGTAACTAAGAAATCATAAAAGTGGGTCCAATATCAAAACGGATAATAATAAAGAACCCATAATCAATAATTTTAGTACATTTTAGTCCCACATGTAATTCTTTGTATGTACAAAATTGCAATGGGAGTTTAAGAAAAATAAATAAATAAAAAGCAAGATCTAATTAAGAGGCAGATTAGACTAGATTGCTCATATAATTTTATGCCATAAAAATTAAATTATTTAATTACGAGTTTGATTTCTATGTGAATTAATGAAAAATATATAAATAGTCAAAATTTCATAAATGAGTAAATTATTTAGAATAAATTATTTTTTTTTTGAGATTTGAATTAATTCACATTCTCTCTCTTATTATTTGAAATTCGAATTTTTTTTATTCTCCTACTTTTATTTCTTTAATATTTTAGTCCTTCTGATCAATTTTTCAGTATATCTCTTATATCAAAAAATATTTAGATATTTCGATTTTATAAAAATAAATATTCAAATCCCTTTATTCACTAGAGGCATAAATGTTAATTTTTTATTGCAAAAAGAGTAATAAAAAATAATATTTTATTGCAACCCATTACAGCTCTCTGATGTCCATTAACCTTCATGAATACATCATAAGAACAAAGCCCAACTTAGAATGAATGCTGGGCTAGCCCAAGCTAATTGGTGTGTCTAGGTATCAAGGCTGGACCTTCTTGTCACAATTTTGGATAAGCACCCATTAGAAGATGAATTTAGTCTCACATCATTCAAATGCAATTTTGTTGTGCTTGACCTAATTGAGAATGGTATCAAGATTTCATCTAGCTTATGTTATATTTTTTATCAATTTGTTTGAGCCAGTTCATAACCATCTCAACAGCAAATATGGATCATCAGGATTTTGAAATTTTTTTTTTACCAAGTTACTAAGGAGACGGATAAATACATTTGAGGCGCAGTTCAAGTGGTAAGAGCCTTTACTCTTGGAAAGAAAAGGTCTTGGGTTCAATTTTTTTCCTCCTCACCGGACTCGTGAAACCCAAATAATTTTCAAAATACTAACTACTAACAATTAACTACTCCCCTCCCCATCTCAATGATATTGGATCCCAAATCGGGTTATCCACTCCTACATACTTAATAAGTGCCTAATGCTGCTTGTATTAAATAGCATTGAGTCACTTTTGGTTTCGAATAATTTTAGTTTTTTTTTTTTTTTAGGAATTTTCCCACTCTAGGGATATTACATTAAGATATTTGACACTCGAATATATAGTTTTAATATTCAATATATTTATCAAATTTTCATTGATCTATGACAAATACCCCCGAGTAAGTATCACACATCTAATAATCATATATAATACACAAGACATGGGCAAGTCATTCCTAAAGGAACACTCTTATATGCATTTAGATGATAAATTATAAAAGATAATTCTGGTTACTAGTTGGATTAATTCTCAGTTACTCATAGTTAATCTCACTGTAAATTTTAATAGAAATATATAATATTAAAGTGAAAGATCTCACATGATCTTTTAAATACAAAACAAATAAGAACTTTATATAATATTTTCTAACTAATTCTTTTAAACTAATTAAGATAGAGTTCTATTTATCACAAGAAAAGAAAGATTATGGAGATATATATATATATATTAGCATCCTTTTTAAAATAAAATAATTATACCTAAAGATAAATCTAAAATATATGTAGTATAGAAATTCTTTTAAAGAAAACAAGAAGAAAATCTCATTTTAAACATGCTTCTCAAGAGTACTAAATGCACAACAGGATGCTCTTAAAAAAGAGTGATCACTTTCTTACTGAAAATTAACTATATTTTTTGAATCTTCACTACAATATCAAAATATTTGACTCGAACTGTTTGACAGATTCCCATACGTTCTACTAATTTATTCCACAGCAAAAAATAAAATATAATAACAAAGATAATTATAATATTATATAAAAACATAAAAAGTGAAAATTTATACACAAATCTAAATTATTTATAATTTAAAATACAAAGAGAAAAATATTCAGATTAAATAACATATATATAATCAAAATGACCTTTTTTCTTCCTTCTCTCATAAAACTTTTTTTTTTGAATTAATGGTTTTGGCTATTTTTATCAAAATCACCTCATCTCTTTTTTTCCTCATATTTTATTCATAAATAAGTTATTTATTATGAATCTACATTATTTTTGCTGTTTGTGCATGCCTCCAACTTAGTGAGGTTGTGATGAGTTTTTTGTCTCTTTAGATTTGCTATAAGTTGTCTATTATAAATCAATCTGAAGCGCTTTTAAATTAAAGTTTGTAGATAGTAATTTCTCTTTCACGTTAGTCAATTCCGATCTTTTAGTATTACCTCAAAATTGATGGGTTTCAATTTATTATCTTCAACTTTTGAAGGTTAATTTCACTTTAAATCTTATTATGATATGAGTAGTTTGTCAATAAATTACTTATACTTTTATTAAGTGGTATAAATTATCTTCTTTCAACTAATGAAATTCATAAAGACATCCTTGAGGCACCGGTTGCCAATGGGAGATCAAGGTTTCATAGACTTTTTTGCTTATTTGCTTAAAGTAAACCCAGAGAAGCGCCCTTCTGCTGTTGAGGCTCTGAAGCATCCATGGCTGTCGTATCCATATGAACCACTATCAGCTTGAAGTGATTTAGGATTCTTGGAGAGAGCATGCTGCAGGTGCCTTGTGCTTGTTTTAGGTGTCTTATTGGAAGAAAGGAGCAATTGATGTTCATATTATTTTTGCTCCTTGATGGACCTGCATGCACTGAAATTTCTGTTTGGTTTTGTGGATGAATCCTTTTTTTTTTTCGTATCTCTTGCCAAGTTGTATTTTAAATTGCCTTTATCAAATGTAATTTTGCACGCAAAAAAAAACTAATGAAATTCATTGCTGTTAAGGAAAAAAACAAAATATTTAAATGATCATATAGTACTAAGTATTAATCCGTTCAATGCTGGTTAGGCAATGAATACACACTTTCATCTTATAGTTTTGGAATGCACAACTTTTAAGAAACCTATTATGATATGGCTAATTTTATTTATTTATTTTTTTTTATCATAGATCAAGTGGTTAATTTCCGACACTATAAGAGGAAGATATTGAGGATCGGAGGTTCGATCCCCAATCTCCTCAAACTGAATATTCATACCTTTTGCCACTTAAACTACTTGTGAGGGACATATGGCTAAATTGTTTACACTTACAAAGATGCTTACAGTTAATGTCTATTTTATTAAAAATCAAGGTTTAATTTTCAAATGATTCATAAAATTAAGATATATAATTTACTCATCAATTACTTGCAAAATAAAATGCAAGGTGATTTATAGAGAAATTTATAACACTGCCTTTTTCCTATTAAGATTTCAAATCTGGAGAACAATTATCCCCCTTATAGTAAACAAATTTGGTGTTGGAGTTGTTATATTTTTCTATATAAAAAATTATAAATTTTTTGTTCATTAAGAAATAAAAAATGTATCTTACTGAATAAAGAACGTGGCTATTGTACAATCAAGAGGTATAAAATTGGAATTTCGTTTGAATAATTATGATTATTATTTTTTTTACAATTTCACTAATATAATTATTTTAATTTGCAATATAAAAATTGGTATGCTTCATTTAATTACTTTACTGACTCTCAAGTTTATTTTATATACAGTCAAATTAGTGTTATAATATTTTTTCTTTTTATTTAGATGAAATGATTAGTGTGTTGGTGTTAATATGTTAGTATATAAAGGAGCAAGATTCGAGCCTTAAACTCATATTTTTTTCATTCCAACAAGTATGTCATTGCAATATTCAGGTGCAGATAGCATATTATTTCATATAAATTTTATACTAATTAATAATTATCATCAAATTAGGGGATATGTGAATTTATTAATTTATATATATATAATTTACTATGAAATATAACATATAAAATAAATATATAAAACTTATTAATTTAATCCCCAAATGATGCAGTAGACATTCCAATCAATTTCTATATGCTACGTATACAAAAACGTGGATCAGTAAAATGATTTGAATAATAGGGTAAATAGTGATAGATTTTTTAATAATAATATTAATAATAATCATGTTGTCCCAAAACTTAAAAAGTACCTTTTGAAGCATATCTTTGCTTTAAATTAGAGTTCAAATCCAATAGTTTGTTAGGCCATAAATTCCCCACTTTAGTAACAAACAAACACCATCATTCCTTACCATCAAATTTTATAATAAGAATTGAGTGAGAGAGTAATCAAATGGTAATTTCTTCCTAAAAATATTATGAAATATATAGTTAAATTTTGTTATCGTCAATAAAAGGAAAAAATTACTCTCTATATATTATGCAGTCCATTGAAATTTAAATCATATGACTTCCTTATTAACCAAAAAATTAATAATAAGAAACTTCTAATTACAATTTGCACATAAATTGTTCATTAATCAACCCCATATCCATAAAACATAGTCAATTCCTCCCTCCCTCATCCTAATTCCCCATAAATTTTTTTTGCCTATTTGTAAAACATAAATATATGTTTTATTTTTACCCTTTAAATTATTGATATTCAAAATTTAGTTTAAAATTCAAGAAAAATCATAAAAAATAAAAAAATTTCAACAATTTATTTACCCCAATAACATATAATTATCAATAACACATATTATAATTCGAATATAAAACGTGATTTACACAAGGATATATATATCCAACAATATACTTATTAATCTTTTCAAAAAAAAAAACAATATACTTATTAATCATTTATTATTTTTATTTTTGTTAATAATATATCCAACAATTAAATTTGTGATATGTGAAAATATATTTTATTTTTAATATTTTTAATTAAATATGATACATATATCACAAATCCAAGCAAAAATCTCCTGTTAACCACATAATAATCTCCATTCTCCATTAAAAAGTTAGATTAATAATTAAATAATTAATTACTCACAATTCACAAACAGACAAACAAACATATATATCCCATTTCATAACATAATTAATTAATGGATAAATAGCATATCACAGGCAAACAAATACCATTCATTCACAACACAAATCCAAACCCAAACCCAAACCCAACTGCTGTGTTCTTCTTCTTTAAACTCTTGATCTGCACATAAATAAAACATCTTCATCATCATCAAATCTTTGGATTTTATTTAAGCTCTTCCTGGAGTTCTTGGATCATGGTGATTGTTTGCTCCAGTTCCTGGATAATCTGTGCTTTCCAGGTCCATCCTTCCATTAATAAAATCAAGAAGTTCCTCTCCATCACTGCTCAAATCCATTGCACCCTGCACTTGATCATATATGTAATTTTCTTTTTAAAAAAATCAAGAAAATGTGAAATATATATAAACACATGCATGTGCCAATAATCATATACACCCACTTTATATTATAGTTGGCAAGATACAAGAAATAAATAATTATTATTATTTCACTGGTTCTTGATCTTGAATTCTTGATTTTAGAGCATAAAAAAGAAAAAGACGAGAGAAAAAAAGATGACCTGGGTCACTAAATCTTGAACTGGTGATGATGGGGATTTCTCCTCACTTGACTTGAGGCTTCCTGAAAATCAAAAGAAAGATGAAAATTTTCATCAAGAGAAATGTTGACTTCAAAACAAAATCACAACATGAAAAGAACCCATTTTCAGAGACTCTATGTATGTATGTGTGTGTGTACTCACTGGTAGCAGGAACTGCAAGGGAAGAGAGGACAAAAGAGAGAGCCAGAAACAAAACCAGAAGTATTCTAGCAGACTTTTGCACCATTGTTCTTTTTTTTTTTCCCTTGAATTTTTCTTCTTCAATTTGGGGTTCAAAGAAAGAATATAGACAAGCGTTCTTGATATTAATTATTGATGTGTAACCAAATCTTTTGATGGCTAAGACAAAGCATGTGGAGATGGATGGGGTTCTTTATATAGAGAGCACAGCACACACCCACACACACATGCCCACCCACACACCCACACACACACTACAATGACTTTGGTGCACAGCTTTTTTTTTCCTTTTTTTTTTTTTTTTGAATATGCAAAATAATATGAAGTCAACTTACCATTTCTCTCTTTTTATGTGCTGTTGTGTTGTTTTTTTTGGTGAGTTCCCACTTGCCTAACTTTATTTCTCCTCTATTGATGTCATTTTCATATCATCAATTTATTTTGTGCCTTCAAAAAAAAGAAAAAAAAAGTATATATTAGAAGTATATACATTAATGCATACTGTACAAAGATTGTGAAGTCTTTATATAAAATTTTCAATTCAAAACTTTATTGTCACACATCCATGAGTAAAAAAAATATATATTTTTATATTTTAATTTTAAAAGCACCATATTAAAAATTGTAAATTTATTTGAGGAATTTTCACTGTGGAGTGCTTTATTAATTTTACACTTATTGGTGTTAGTGTTTCAGGAGGCGCGCGTAAAGATGGGATCTTGACTTCTCAAATTACATACCCACTTGAATGCTATCATGCTAAATAAGCATAAATGTGGTTATATTGAGCAATATCGCTGTCAGTACCTTATAACTTTATAATTATTAGTTATTAGTATTAGTAAAAAAAAAATTATTTAATTCCAATTATAGATATGATACCATATATAGAGGTGAATTCACATGTAAAAACAGTTAAAAATTTAATTTTTAGCTTTGTCATGAATCATACATGGAAGCCTAGCTAGTAGTGCAGACATAGTTGGCTACATTATATATATGTAAAATATACAAAATGAAACATAATTAGAATATTTAAAATCATCAGTGAAGGTGTAATGATAACTTTTTTTTTTTAAATATTTAGAGATGTAAAATTTTTCTGTCATTATCGATTTAAAGGAAATGACTGTCCTTTATTGTGTAGTCTATTAAAATTTAGATATTTGACTTTTTTTATTAACTAAAAATATATTTAAAACCCACAAGCATACAAAATGACAAGTTCTAGAGCATTCACGAGATGTTGTTTGTAGGTATCACAGTAATTGAAATCCGCAGCTGAACCTTAGGGACTACAATACATTGATTGACTATATATATATATTTGTCTCTGGAAGGTCTCATGTTTGCACAAAGGCCAAACCAGCTAGCGAGGCAGCTCAATCCATGCACGCATAAGCCAAAAAATGATATTAAGATGGGCAGTTTAGAGAAACACCCTCGAGCAGTCCAATTCTTTTAATAGGATATACACTTGTATTTTTAGTAGGGTAATTTCTATCGCAAATTATTCAAAATTTGCACTATCAACATGTTTCAAATAGATATTAGAGAGATTTTTATCAGAAATCATTCAAAATTTTGCATTTTCAACATATATGCCAATCACATATATATTACACTCAATATTTAGATTTAAACCTAATCCGTTTCAAATGGATAGTTTATCATCTTATCACGGAATTTAGGCATTGGTAGAGATCATGGGTTTAATCCATAAAGTCCTAAATAAAAACAATATTTAAAAAAATTATGATTTATAAAGTGCATATTTTGAATAAATTATAATTTGATTAATAAAGATGAAATATGTCTTTATATTATAAATTCAAAATAAAAATTTTATCTGTCCTTAATTAATTCTTATTCCCTTTTGTTATTAGAATGTTTTTATGACAATAAAAATATTCAAGACTTGGTTGTTGCAATCTGGTTTAAAAGATATTTCAAATTTAAGTTGTGAGATATGAAGTCACGTTAAATTAATTGTTAAAAGATTTTTGTTATTTTTATATTTCTATTCTGATCAGATCACATTAATTAAAGTTTGCTACTTTTATGTTTCTATTCAAATCAGATCACATTAATCAGAGTTCATTGAACTCTGAATAATAATAATTTATACTAAAAAAATATTTTCAAGCCTTATTCTACTAAATAATTGATAAAATAATTCACGTGAAATTGCTCAATTTCAAATTAAATTAACAAATTAGGGTTCCAGAACACTGAATTGTTAAATATAATTAAGTACTTAAAATCTAAATTTTTTTAAGAGAAAGCATTGTGCCAGCTGTAACTCGTAGATTCTGCACTAAAGTCCACTTTTTATAGGTACAAATCTTCGTTTTGGAATTCTGCATTTTGTCAGGTTATTAAGATCTTCAGACAAATATAGCGACACTCGTCACTAATATTTGCTTTGATCCTAATCTTCATATGTTTGTGGCTATTTTTTTTTTTAAGGGTAAATGTCTCTTAATTGACAAATTCTTAAACAAATTTGCTAAAAAAAAAGAGTAAAATTGCGAAGGGAGAGTTAAATATATTGCATTTAAATGTTCAATAATTAATATATATCTTTTTGTCCAGATCATCAATATTCAAAATTTATTAAATTCTAATTAATTTGATTTAATTAAAATAGAACTATAAGGACGATAATTTTTAAACAAATAATTTAATATAACTGCATATATTATAATTTGTAACCGAAATATCTCTTAAGAAAAATTATTCATGCTAAATTTAAACGGTTGTAGGTAATTATATGTATTTTAAATAATTAATATTAGTAAGTTATAACAAATATGTGAGATTACTCATGAATTCAAATTGAATGATTTAGATTTTATTACAAAAAATTAAGAATTGGTAGGTAAGAATTGACAGTTCGGAGCTCTCTATTTGTTTAGTCAAGAATTAATTAATTACATCATTTTATTATCATTCTTGTGACTAAGCATCTTTCTAGCCCATCTTGTAAGAAAATATAATTTCAATATGTAACACTAAAATGTCAATAAGAAAAAAGAAAAACTAAGAATAATATGAAGATGAGGACATATTATTTGCATTTGAACTTAACACTAAAATGGTAGTAGGAGCATAAGAAAAATTAAGGATGATGTGAAAATGAAGAAAAATATTCATGTTCTTCATAAAAAATTTAATATTATTTTATTACTTAATATTTACAGATAAATTTTTAAAAAATTAATCTAAAAAAACTTAATTATAATTTGGCGTGATATAAAATCATTTTATTTGGTATGATTCATATTTATGTTAGACTTGGTTATATTTGACTAAAAAAATATATTAATTATTGTGATTAAAACGTCTCTTCAATAATAAAATAGAAGTTGATTCTCTCCCAAGTATATAATTGTGGGCAAAGGTGCATTTTTGCCCTTAATATTTATAGTGAGACTCATATTTGTCCTTTATCTAATTTTAGGACCATTTAAG